>JARHVA010006423.1:0-25000 GCA_037957365.1 Torreya grandis
AATTCTATCCACATTTTTATAATAGGTTTCCCTTCTATGACCACATTTACCATACATATTGCAATTTCCATTAAACTTAGGTGTGTGATTCTTATTACCATATTTTTTATTATCATATTTGATTTTAGCATAATTAAGGTTAGATTTATGGTTTATAAAATTATTTAAGGTGAGAATTGATTGAGTTGCATTGTGTTTTAAATCAAAATTACTCATAACTTTCTTTTCTTGAATTAGAAGAGTAGACAAGGTGGTAAGGTCATGGATATCTTACTCAGTTTGATACTTAAAAATTAAAATTGAAATGGAATTTATAAAATTTTCACTAATATTTCATTTAATGATAAAATAAATAAATTTATCCTTAATAAAATTATAATTGCAGCCATCTAACTAAGCTTTAATGTTTTTTAATTTAGTAATAAAATTCACAACTTTCTCATCACCTTTCATAGGTATAGTTATAAATTCAAGGATTAACTTAATAATATTTGAGAGATGAGCACCCCCATGTATGGTTTAAAGGATTTTGCAAG
Source organism: Torreya grandis (assembly GCA_037957365.1). Lineage (NCBI taxonomy): Eukaryota > Viridiplantae > Streptophyta > Pinopsida > Cupressales > Taxaceae > Torreya > Torreya grandis. The sequence continues at coordinate 537 of JARHVA010006423.1, forward strand.
AATTGATAGGAGACTCTTGATTACTGATTTGAATAATTGATAAACCAATATATAGGATCTAGATATGAAATTTATTAGCAAAGCATATAAATTAATACTAAAAAATTGGCGTAGTACAAAATTATTTACCATGGGAAAACCTCAAAGAGGTAAAAAAATATAAATATGTTACTAATATATTTGACAAAATTTGCACCCCAGTACAAATTATTTTCAATTATTCACACAATACTTCATAAAAATTTCTTATTTAATATGATTAAATATAATAAAAGCTTCATATTAGAGAGATTATTTCACAATAGGGTAAAATCTTATTTATATTTAAATATCAAGGGAGGTTACAATTGTAAAAATAACTGGTCCATCCATCCCAATAAATCTAATTAATTAAAACACTTTATAAGCATTAAATAGCCATAATAATATGTAGTTAGACTATGTTAGATGATTCCTACCTCCAACATCTTTTATAACATATATTACATTTCACTCTTATGTTCATAAGGATACTTATAGGGTCTAATCTTGGGTTGTGTACTTCTAAAAATGATCCTAATGGCATTATCATGCACACAAATTGGACAAAGTCTTTTTGGCATGTCACCAAAAATGATATAATAATCATCCAACATCATTTTTAAATTAGAATGTGTATACTTCTTGGTTAGTTGAACTTCTATGGAAAATAAGAATGACACAAGTCCTTTTGCACCTTTTTGAGGAATAATTTCCATCTAATCAAAATAAGCCATTTGTGGATATTTATCTCTTAGCATGTACAATTTGAAGGTTCTATATTATGATTTAAACCTCGTGAATAGTTCTTAGAAATTCATCTCAATAGTGCTCAAAGTGGTGAGCCACTATACTCCAAAAATAATGTCATCTCTTCCTTTGGGAAGAGAAAATACAAGGGAATCTATCAAGTAGTTTCCCATAGTAAACTTGATGTTATGGCATTTTCTAGAATAGTTGATTGTACCACCATCTTCAATCATGATCTAAAGTTATGGAGCTAGGTAAATGAAACCATTCAAATGAGTAGCCAAATTTTATTGATGAAGTAATGTGTACTTTGAATGTCAATTAATACAATCACATTATGTTTCCTTAGAAAACCTACCAACTTAAGATTTTGAGTATTACTAATTCCTGAAAGTGCATGACATGAAATAGTAGGTTGAGAATCTCTATATTTATCCCTAGGTTCTTCCAAACCTACCTCTAAAACCTCATCATCTTCTTCCTCCTCATTGGTGCATTCAATGTAAAACGACTTATTTTTAGAAAATCGATGTCCTTTGCTCCATTATGTATTCCATCCAAAACCCAAACCTTTTCCACATTTTTTTCAAACTACTAATATGTCAATCTAGTATGTTACAAAAATAATAATGTTGGGAAGGTGTATTCACACACATTAGTGAAATGTCTTCATCTAATCATCTCTTTTTCCTCATCTATGTGTGCCCTTAGTAATGCTTTAGATACATTACTTGGATAAAACAAGTGAACCCAAAATTAAATGATATCTTTGAGGCCACCCAAAAATAGGTTAGTCATATTTTCCTCAATGATGTTTTCCATATATAAATAGAATTTATGAAATTGATGAATGTAATCCTTTATATTCCTAATCTAGCACAATTTTTCTGGCTAACTAAAGTAGTTTTAAAAGACAATTTTTTTTTTATTAGAGTAGTAAATTCTCATAAAATATTGATCATGAAATTGGGACACCATTATTTTTATTTTGAGTACACAAAGATACCAAATGGATGGATTAGGTTTTATATATAGATAATCCATGACCATTTTTTGTGAACATGGAGTCTGATGTAGATGAAATAAATTTTAAATTTGAGGAACAAGGTGAGTGGTTCATTACTATCAAATATATGCAAGTCCACATTTAAAAACATTATCTTGGGCCTAAGATTATTATTTGGATTATTTGTAAGAGGATAACCAAACTAAAGTGTTGGAGGGTTATTTTGTTGTGGTTGAGTTTAATAAGTTGGCCAATTGACTAGTTATTTTTTGCAATTGATTTACCATTTAGGTCCCCTCTCAACCCTATTTCATCCCATTTAACCATATAAAAACCATCCTATTTCACCATTCCCTTGAAATTTTACTAAGTTCTTTAATTACCTCCAAAATACATGGATCATAAGATTTAGACTACATGTCATATTTGTGAGAAAATTTTGTAGTTTTTTTACCTTTCCCACATCTATGAATGTTTAGACTAGTCATGCTTAAATCCTGAGAGGGTTTTAACCCAAAAAAATATGTACCATTAGATTAAACCATTATGAGTGTCTCATTAAGAAAAATATAATGAATTGTAATATGCATAAAGGTAAAAAAAATTGGCCTAAAATAGTGTATGAAAATAATATACCATTGCGATCATCTCACAAAGATAAATCCAATAACTATGAATTAGAATAAGGAAAAAAATTATAGACTTTTTTAAAAAATTGTAATATCATGAAAAAACTATAGTGGCAAAAAATTCAATTCATCTTAGATCAAAATTTATGTTTTTTTGACCTTTATACTTATCAGGATGCTAGATATGAGGAAAAATAACACTACAAAAACGTTCCCAAATCGAACTTATGATACTTTTTATAATGAAATTAATTATATCATCCATAAAAATAAAATTATATATCAAATAATTATGAATAGAATAAGTAAATCCATAAAAATAATTGGTTAAAGAGAATAATATTTGAATATTATGATTGATCCATTTCAAAAGCGAAACCTCCACTACAATGCAATAAGAACAAAATTAGTAATATGATGATAAAATAATAACCACTACCTCTTATATTTACTCTACATATCCATGGTTGTTCTATAGTTTAACCATACTAAGAACAGTGAGAAATATAGTAATATAATATGAAGTTATGTAAGGCACAAGTAGGTCACACATATCCTGGATACACTATAGGCTAAGGGTATATTAGTTTACACATACATATGTCATTTTTTTTAATGTAAATTTTGTTCTAGGATTAAATTTTATAAAGGAAACCATTATTAAATTTATTTTGATTACAATTGACATTTGGTTTTAAAAATTGAATGTTGTTTACATGTTCTATATACAAAGAATAATATATCAAGAAATTTCAAAGAATAATGAATTAAAAAATAGTAGTATATGATGTAATTATTTCTCTATATTATAGTTACAAAACTTGGTGTTGTATTTTTTTTTTTTTTTTTGAGTTCCTAAAGATAAAACTTTTATTTTATATTACTTCCTATTTGGGTTGTTCTTATATTATATCATTATTATGTCATTAAATGTTATTTCATTAGGATCTTAAATGGAGGATAGTATCCTTGAAAAATGTCTATCTATGTCTATCTTTACTTTCAAAATGATCCATGATGGTTGCTTCTATCCATGAAACCCAACTATCTTTATCTATGTCTAATATCAATAATCTCATAGATTGATGTTAGTTTCCCTAAAATTGACTATATTTGTTTTTATATATTATCGATAGGCTCTATCATGGATTTTAGTATCCATGAAACTTAACTATTTCTATATGTCTATTATGTTGATATGCTCTTGGATGGATGCTGGTATCCCTAAAACTTGACTATCTCTATGTATCTATAGTTTTGACACTATTATTATCTCATTCACATATTTTTATATCTGTCTTGTAGTTTACTTACTCGAGAACAAACTAAGGAAACTTGATTCTTTTAATAATCAAAAGTTTATAATGCATATAACTACACATAAATGCCTCCCAACATTGTAGCTTGAAAATTATTTTTCTAGAAAAATACAAGATGCATCAAATGTCATGCCTATTATGACATGAGATTTTACCCTTGAGGAAGAGTTATTTAGTCTCATCTACTCCCTATCACAATATGGTAACAAACCTAGGCTATGGATATCCTGTAATAGGGTTAAACCCTTGGAGAAGGTCATTTTCCTTTTGATTGATAAACTAAACTAAAGATTTTGCTTGGAAAAGGGATAAAAAGGGTAGTAATAGAGATATTAATAAATAAATAAAGGTGTTACACTAAATTTAAATAAGGCTCTCATATGCTTGAATCCATACTATATTGACATAAGATAATACTAGCTCACACAATTTCATAATCTAGCTAATTGCATAAGTATTTCATAAACTAGGATTAGGAAGTAATGAATGGAAATAAAGAAGAGTTATATGAATCACATTTATCTTATATTAATGGTTTAAAGAACACTAATTTATACTACTAATAACTTTAAAACACCTTAAGAGAGGTAAATAAGAATTATAATAGATATGGAAGAGTCTCCTTCATAAGGCCATCATGCACAAACTTACTAAACACTAATCCAAGGAAAGAAATAGGCACACAAAGAATTTTATTGCATCAAGAGGTAGTTATTATAAATTTTTACATGGGATATCCATATCAAATGAGATTATATTTCTCTTTAAAATAAAAGAGTCCTTGTGAGAATCTAAAATGAGAGAGAGAGAGAGAGAGAGAGAGAGAGAGAGAGAGAGAGAGAGAGAGAGAGAGAGAGAGAGGAGAGAGAGAGAGAGAGAGAGAGAGAGAGAGAGAGAGAGAGAGAGAGAGAGAGAGAGAGAGAGAGATACAATAGGAAAAATAGGAGATATAGAGAAAGGGTAAATAGAGAGTGGGAGGGAGCATGCAATCAAAAAAATAAATGAGATAACAAAATAATTTAATTCATTTTAAACCATATTTTAATTAAATCAATACTATTCATCCATTGATAAATTAACCTTAATTTTTCCCAATAGCCTCCGAATCCTCTCATTGGCTGAGTAATATGGTAAAAGACAAGAATCTATTTTGAAGATGATGAGTCATGATATTAAAAAGAAAATAAAATATTTTAAAGGATCTATAAAATAATTAAATACTATAACTTTAATCTTCAATCCCCAAATCTCTTCCTTGGAACTCCTACACCACCTTCCACTTGGCTCCTAGAAGCCTTTAGCAACTTTGTGAAGGCTTGTTAAATTAACACACTATTGTAATTATGATATTGACCAGTTTTAAATATAAATTTATTCAATTTTAAAATAACATAATTACAAAGAATAATAATTCATATATACAACATGATAAGTGACATCAAAAATGGAGCTACGGATCAAAATATATTGCTAAAAAATAACATGCAGTTGTACAAAGTCACATCAGTAACCTTCATAATATGTAAAATGGAAAATCATAGCATAATATATGATCAAAAACCCATCATATCTTATATTTACATAAATTTATTGAAAATATTCTCAAAAGGGTATTTTTATATTTTTGAAATGATCAAAATAACCCTTGTGACCTTCTCTATAAGTTTTTTATGATAAAAAGTTGGTTGAGTGATAAATATTCCTAATAGGGTCACTTTCACACAATTATAACTTCTTACTAGAAACTCAAACAATTGTAAATATAATTAAATTACCTTTTCATGAAATTATACTATAATATTAAAATTTGGACTTCATTTATCCTTGCACAAATGGGTATTAAAATTGATCACTAGGTAGATTTAGCGATTGGGAGATGTAGAAATGACCAAGTAAAAAATTGGCTTAGAAGCCAATTTTCATAGTTACACATTTCACACACCATATCCTATATGTGTGAACTATATTTTACATTGAAATATAATTAAATTTATCTATCACCATGATAATTTTTAACTATTTTTTACCTCAAATAATCTTTAAATGTGCGCACTAGGCAGATTTGAAAATTGGAAACATAGAAAATTGGCTAACTAAAAATCAACTCAGAAGCCAATTTTGAACCCTATGCATTTGTCACATGGGATGAAATTTTAAGTTCATTATTTTAAACCTCACATTCTTACCATATTTATATACCATCATGTGAAATTTAAAGGTTATTGGACTTGATTTGGTCATACACAGAGGTGTTTAAAAAGTGTTGTGCAGGTTGATTTGGCACCTAGAAACACAATAAATCTATGTATTAGGCAATTTTCAAGGCTATGATATTTTCAAATTAAGAAATATTTTTTAAAACCACCTTAAACATTATATTATCCTAACATTTTGATACTCTCATATAAATTTTGGATATAAAATAACATGATTTATCCCAAAAAAATTTCTCCCAAAAAGCTCTGCACATGCTAATTTGACATTGAGAGCTAACAACCTTGAAACTTTCAAATTTTAAACTCTCCAATTTTTTTTGAAATATTTTAATCATGATGGTGTATAAATATCATATATAATACAAAAGGTTAATGAATGTATTGGGATAACTTCATATTCCATTTACATAAATTTTTTATATGTAGTCTAATTTTGGCCAATATTTTTCGTGACCTCTTGGGATTGCATGCCTATCTATGCAAAATACTAGTAGACTTAGCATATCCATTGGGAATTTAGTCTCTTTTATCATTTAAAACACTAATTTAAATCTGAAATTTAGCTATCAATCTCTAGATAACTATCAAAATAACAAGAACAATAAGAAATAAAATAATAAAGTGCATGTACACGTAGACACTTAGAGGAAAGAAAGTACAACTAAAATACTAAATAATGTGTATAGAAGCACTTAAAGGAAAGTAAAAAAATTAAAATAATATATACAAATAAACGTTCATATCTTTCCTCCTAGATTAAATGGGAATCTTTTAGCATCATTCACTGGTAATGGACAAGGATGAGATGCACCCTACTTTTGTGAGCTCATGCTAGGTGGATTAAGAAGCCTGATTGCTAAATCTTTTAGATTATTCCCTAATGGATGGAGAGGGATAAAAATGTATCCAATGTAGAAAAAATCCCTTATTGGCTCAATATTTTCTTGATGTTACTCATTACTCTTGAGAAAGCCTTACATGAAGACTTCATTTAGGTTCCTATGAGCAACTACATTTTATTCACTTGGTGGCTCAAAAAGACCATAGCTTTCCACCTTATTCTTGTGCTAATTAGGACTTATGATTCTTATAGAAACATTATCATATTTATTTTGGAAGAAGGACATGTCTCTTATCCTCCTCAAACACTTTGGTTATGGCATGGAACTACTACCATAACTCTTCATGCTCTTCACTAGTATGTTTCTCAAACTATATCACTTGAACACTTGAGATGTCACCTTCATAAAACTCATTCAATATTTCATATTTCTTTTCAAATAAAAATGTGGGTTGATTTGACCAACCAAGGTATAAAACAACACACTTGTCTTGCTTAAGGTCTAGTTTGTCTTCCTCTAGATTTAACATATCAGGGCTCTCTTCAATTGACACCTCATATTGAATTGGAAAAATCTCTAGTACCTAATTTTGATCCTATTTTTAATCTATGTTTAATGGACATTCAATATTCCATTCAAGGTTTGTCTCATATTTGGCTTGAGGATTGTCCTCTTTAGGTTTTAATTCATTAGTGTCAAAGCCATGCTAATAAGGCTAGTCTAAACCTAATTATTCCTCTCCTAAATGAAATGGGATGAATATTATGATATCTTCATCATAGACACTTTTATTCTCCTCTTTTAGATAACCTATGATTGTAATCTCTTCCTCTATCCTTTTTATAACAAGTTCTTTCTACAAGAGGGATATGGTGGGAGGGTGAAGAAGTTCACCTTCATTACAGATTAGGAGAGTGAACTTCCAATTAGGCACCTTGAGTGGTCTCTTTGGTGGTTTTTAAGGGAGGGATAAAGAGTCTTGGAAAACTTTTAGGGAAATCTCATTGAGCTAATCTAACACCTACTTTTTATTATTTTTAACCACCAACTCGTCCTTCTCTTGAACTAGTTCTTGGACCACCATAACTAATACCTCTTATTTCTTCTCTATGACCTTCTAAATTTATTTCCAATATGGAAATGTGTAAGATATAGCCATCCTCTCTTCTTCTTTAATGGGTATAGGAGAGGGTGGTAGTCAGGGTCAAAGGTGTAAGAGAATATCCATGATGGGATGGTTTCATGCTCTTGAGTGGGAATGGGTGTAGGGGTAGGGGAGGGAAAACTGATTAGTTTAGGTTTGGCATACTCATCCTCCCAATGAATCATCATCTAATCTATCAAATGTATCCATTAATTTACTTGGTTCTTCTCAAAGTCTATATAATCCTCCTCTTCAGTGGTTGCCCAAACACTCTAAAACTATTGAAAGATGTCATTTGTCTTATTCATGGCATGGATGGGGAGCTCTTTTCTAAGGGACACCTTTTAATTCACATTCATGATCTATCTCCCATGGTCTAGAATTATTTTCTTGACTCTTGGCAAAGATGACCTTTGAAAAGGCTAACTAGGGGGGTGATTTTAGGCTCTTAGAGGATGGTTTTTAGGCTCCTAGAGGGGATAGGGCACATAAGACTGATTTCACTAAATCTAATGATCCTCATAAGATATCAACACACTCACCAAGATTTGGACCATGCTTCCCAACCACACTTTATTCTCCCTGTCAAAAACTACCCATTATTCATCCTCACAAATTGACCACCTATTCTTGACCAACTAAAGAGAAACTCTTACCTCTTTTAGAACATGGATAAGGATAACTGAAGAAAACTCTAAACCCCTACCAATCTCCCTTATCGACTCAATATAATTTGATAATTCTTGCTTGAATCTAGATAAGATTAAAATAAGATAAACATAGTCTTTAAAAATGGAATTAGAAGACTAATATGGTTGCCAAAGGGACTAATTTTGGTCATGTTTAGGGGTGGGATGGAGGTAAGAGACATGATAGGGCTGATACATTACTTGAGGGCCACTTAGGGAGAGCACATAAACATTAATAGCTTAATAATGTGATGTTAATGTAGAGAATAAGCATATTGATCAAAATATGTTTAATTATACATACTAGATTCTAAAAAAAAACACTTAGGCTGACTATCAAGCTTATGTTTGTAGTAGAGTCACCATTAGTGTTTACAGACGTACCTCTAAATGTTGATTTCACTAAAAGGCAAAATGAAAAACCTTTTAATGAGATGAAAACATAGTAGTAGTCCCATAGAGCATGATATAAAATATTATGATGTGATATTTCACCCTTATGGAATATTTCTTTAGGCTCCTTCACTCCTAGTCATAATATGGTAATAACCCCAGGTTCTGGGTATCCTTTGAATCTCCAAAGAAGGTTGGCTTCCTTTTGATGGATCACCTAAACTAATTATTCTACTTTGAAAAGGGTTAAAAATGGTGAAATATATCTCCTAATAAATATTTTAAAAAATGCACCAAATTTAAGTGAGGCTCTCATATTCTTGAACCCACAGTAGATCATCATAAGATAATACTAGCTCACACAATCTCATAATCTAGCTAACTACATAAGTATTTCATAAACTAGGTTCAGGAATTGATGAATGGAAATAAAGAGGAAGCATATGAATCAAACTAATCTTACATAAATGGTAGAAAGAATATTAATTTAGACTTTCAATAGCTTAAAAACACCTTAAAAGTGGTAAAAAACAAGGACAATGGATATAGAGGAATCTCCTTTACAAGGCCATCATGCACAAGCTTATTAAACACTAATTGAAGGCAAAAAATAGGCAAATAAAGTATTTTATTACATCAAGAGGTATTTCTTACTAATTTTTATAATGGTTATCCTTATCAAATTATATTCTCTTACTCTTCAAAATAAAATAGTCCTTGTGAGAATATAAAATTACAGAGAGAGAGAGAGAGAGAGAGAGAGAGAGAGAGAGAGAGAGAGAGAGAGAGAGAGAGAGATGGAACATGAAATAAAAATAATAAATGAGATAACACCACCCTATTATTCATTCCTAACCACATTTTAATCAAATTAGGACTTGTCTTGCATCAATAAATTTAGTTTCATTTTTCCTAATAGCCTCTGAATCCTATCATTGGTTTAGAAATACACTAGAAAATAAGAATCTATTTTAAAGATGATGAGTCATTATCTTACCAATAAATAAAAATATTTAAAGGTTATATAAAATAATTAAGTTCTCCAACTAAAATATTCAATCCCTATATCCCTTCCTTGGAACTCCTATGCCACCTTCCACTTGGATTCTAGAAGCTTATAGCAACTTTCTGAAGGCTTGTCACATTAACACACTATTATAACTATGATATTGTCCAATTTTAAATATATATTTCTTTAATTTGAAACCAGCATTATTGCAAAGAAGAAAAACTTAAATTTATAATGTAATAAATTTCATGGATAATGGAGCTATGGATCAAAATATATTTCTAAACAACCAACATGCAGTCATACACAATCACATCAACACCTCCAAAATATGGAAAATTTGAAAATCCTAGCATAAGATATGATAAAAACCCATCATATCTTATATTTATATAATTTTTTAAGATTTTTTAAACTATAAAAATAACCCTTGTGACCTACCCTTTGAGTGTTTTATATTAAAAATTTGGTTGAGTGACAAATCTTCCCAAAAAGGTCACTTCACACCATAATAACATTTTACTAGAAACTCACACAGTTGTGAAACCAAGTATATTACCTTTTCATGATGTTAAAGTACATTAATAAAAAAACATGAAATTTTTAATTCATTTTATCCTATGTAAATGGGAATCAAAATTGATCACTAGGCAGATTTAGCAACTAGGAGATGCAAAAAATGGCTAAGTAAAAATCAGTTCATAAACCAATTTTCATAGCTACACATTTCACACACCATATCCCATAAATGTGTCATATCTTTTTAATTACAATATAATTACATTTATATATCACCATTGGAAATTTAAACAATATTTGACCTTATTTACTACTATGTAAATAAGCTTTAAATGTGCACACTAGTCAGATTTGAAAATTAGCTAAGTAAAAATCAACTCAAAAACTAAATTTTAACTGTGTGCATTTCACACATGGGATAAACATTTTTGCACATTATTTTAACACTAAAATTATTCCCATACTTTTATACCATCATGCTAAATTTAAAGGTTATTTACTTGATTTTATCCTACACAAAGGTGTTTGAAAAGTGTTACACAAGCTGATTTGGCACCTGGAAACATACAAAAATCTACATATTGGGTAGTTTTCAATGCTGTGGTATTTTTAAATTAATAATAATTTCTATGACCACCTTTAACATTATATTATTATAACATTTTTATACTCTCATACAAATTTTGGAGATAAAATAACATGATTTAGCCGTGCAAAATTAATCCCAAAAAGCACTACATAAGTTGATTTGACACTGAGAACTCACAACCTTGAAACTTGTGAATTTGAAAATCTCCACTTTTTGCCTAAAATATTTGATTCACGAAGGTGTATAAAGGTCATATATAGTACAATTTTTTTATGAATGGCTTGGGATAACTACATAGTCCATATACGCAAAATTTTTGTATGTATGCCAATTTTGGCCAATAGTGCCTATTTTAAAATTTAAAAAACACCCCACCATAAAATTTTGAGATACATATCAATTTGTTAATTCTTAATCATATTAAATACATCATCGTATATATTCAACTTGATCTTTGACTTTAAGTGCCTAGGAACTTATCAATATGACATGACTTGATAGTTATACTTATTTTATAAGTGCTATAAATTATATGCATATCTTATGCAACACCTACATAAAATCTTATCAAAATGTCCAAAAACCTATTTAGGAGTGTATTTAGTACTGATAAAAAGGATATAAGTATAATAATGTTAGCATAAATAATCAAATGATAAAATAATAAAATGAGAGTATCTAAGCATATTAACATGGAATTACCCCACTAATCAAATGAAATCATCAAAAACAAAAAAGATAAAAACTTACTGAGCATGATATTTTTACCAAACGGAATACTTAAACATGATTTTTTGTCAAATTTAGCATGATATTATGCATATAATGTATTTCCATGATAACTCATAAGAAATGAAAATATACATAATACCTATATATTTTATTTACTTTCTCATCTAAGATATATATATATATATATATATATATATATATATATATATATATATATATATATATATATAGATATATATATATATATATATATATATATATATATGTATATGTATATGTATATGTATATGTATATGTATATGTATATGTATATGTATATATGTATATGTATATGTATATGTATATGTATATATATATGTTTATATATATATATATATGTATATATACATACATACATATATGTTTATATATATGTGTGTGTGTGTGTGTGTGTGTGTGTGTGTGTGTGTGTGTGTGTGTGTGTGTGTGTGTGTGTGTGTATACATATATATATATATAAATATATATATGTATCTATATATATATATATATAAATATATATATATATATATATATAAATATATATATGTATATGTATGTATGTATATACACACACACACACACACACACACACACACACACACACACACACACACACACACATGATATTTTGTCAAATTTAGCATGATATTATGCATATAATGTATTTCCATGCTAACTCATAATAAACTTTCTATAAGAGTTAAAATAAATCATTTTACTAACAAATACAATTTAGATGAGACACTATGAATATAGTTAGTATCTCTAAAGTAACACAAAATAATTTTATCAAAGAAAATGAAATACTATGAATATACATGTATTTTCTAATGTAGAAAAAACGCAAATATTAACCAGGGATTCTATTCAGAATATGCAAAAGTATTCAAGTATCTGGCCCATAAGACTAGGAGGAACATTTGCAAAATGCAACATTGTTTTATCCATATTAATAATGGTGCGGCTTTTACTTTTAACAATACCATTTTTTTTTAGGGGAATAAGGATTTGTTAATTCTATTTGAATACCAAAAAAAGTTTAAAAATAATCAAAATCTTTACTAATATATTCATCACTATTATCAGTTCTTAATTTCTTAATAGAAAAATTAGATACATTTTCAACACTATCTTTAAATTCTTTGTATTTAGACAACACATCGGATCTAATTTTAATGAAATATGACTAGATAATTCTAGTGTAATCATCAATAAACATAATAAAATACTTGAAATTATTAAGAGATACAAATTCAATGGGTCCTACAACATTACTATGAATCAATTATAAAAGATATAAGGAATTCACATCATGATTCCTATGAAAGTAGTTAGTATGATGCTTACCATGTAAGCATCCCTCACAATTTTTATGATGAGATACAACAAAAGGAAGGCCAAAAATAATATTATTTATAGACACATCATGTAAACTTCTAATATTAATATGTCCTAATCTTTCATGCCATAATTGAGATTTACTCTTACTATGTAATGAATGAAAACATGCAGAAGAAGTAGAGAAGATATATAAACCATTGTTTTGAACACCTTCAAAAATTATTGAAGTAGATTGATTTATAATGGAACAATATTATTTAATTAATATTACAATAAAATTATAATTTTTAAGTTGAGAATAAGACATCGAATTATTTTTAAGCTTAGGTACATAGAAAAAAACAAAGATAGTAATATTTGAAAACTTTGATTTTCTCTATTTAGTTGTTTATAAAAATGAATTATATCCTACGTAAATTATTTTTGGATGCTGGACCCTGATCTTATTTTAATGCCTAGTTCTTGACAGGTGGTGTACGGGGGGGAGTAGGGAGCACTCCCCCCTAAACTAGGGTTTTCATGAGGTTCTAGGGGGGAGGGCATATTTTGGAGCACCTCTTGGTAGGGGTTTGGTGGAAGTACCCCCAAATAATTTTTTTGTGAAAAGTGCATTATAAAATATTTTAATTTTATAGTTAATCTAGATCATTTACTATTACTTTATATCTAATGGTAGAAATTAAGTTAGTGTATTTTTCTAGTAATTTATAACCCTCCTTTGATATGAGGGCATTGTAATCAGGTAGTAAAAGTGAGAGAGTGAAGAGGATATTGTAGTGGATGTATTTCAAGTTTTTCCCTTCATTTTTTAGATTGAATAATAAGAAGGAATGGTATTTTCTATGTGGACATAGCCCATATTGGGTTAACCACATTAAATCTATGTCTCTATTCTGTTGTGTTTTTTGAATTTTAATTTTTTATTTATTTAATTATTATTTTTCTACATTCTATATTCCTAACAATTTTCTCAGATATATCTATAAAAACACATACAATATTAGATAAGAACGTCATATGGTGCTATGCACCACTATCTAAAATCAATTCATTTTTATTTGAAGTAAATAAAATAACATATAAAATAATAACATTATGATCATGATTATTATTTTGATTAGGGTTTTGATTATTATGTTTTTTTTAATAGATTTCTTCCCTTTTTTATTTTTGTAATATTGATTATTAAATTTATCCTCATTTTTATAATAGGTTTCCCTTATATGACCAAATTTATCATATAGATTAAAATTTCCATTAAACTTATGTGTATGATTCTTATTACCATATTTCTTAATGTTGTATTTTCATTTAGTATAATTTGGTTTAGAGTTCTATTTTTTAGTGTTATCAAAAACATTATTTAAAGTGATAAGTGTTTGAGTGGTATTCTCTTTAGAATACAAATTGGTCATAAATTGCTCTTATTAAATCAAAAGAGAAAACAAGGTGGTAACATTAGGGATATATTGCTTAGTTTCATACTTAGAATTTGAAATTAAAATTAAAATTCTATACCTTTCATGAATATTTAATTGAATTATAAAATAAATTAGTTGATCTTGAATCAAATTACAATTACATCCATCTAACTGATCTTTAATATTTTTAATTTTATCAATAAAAATCACAACTTTCTCATCACCTTTGATAGGTGTAGCTATTAATTCAAGGACTAACTTAATAATCTTTGAGAGATGAGTTTCCTCATGCATGGATTTAGGAATTTTCAAATCATCACTGGCAGGCTCCTAATTATTGATGTGTGAGTTTCCTCATGCATGGATTTAGGAATTTTCAAATCATCACTGGGAGACTCCTAATTATTGATGTGTATAATTGATAAACCAATATAATGGATATAGATATCAAATTTATTAGCAAGGCATATAAATGAATACTGAACAATGGACACAATACATAAGTATTTACCATTGGAAAACATCAAAGAGGTAAAAGACACACCAATGTGATATTGATGTATTTTAGAAACTCTATACCCTAATACAAACTTCTCCTTACCATTTATTCACACAATGATTTAAAAATCATAGGATTAATAAGTTTAAATATGATAAAAGTTTCATATTCAAGAGATGAATTCACAATAGGGTAAACCTCTATTTATATTAAAAATATCAAGGGAGGTAACCATTGTTACAATAACAAGTCAATCCACAATTAATTAAAACATTTAGTAAGTATTAAATAACCATAATAATATTCACTTTGAATATGTCAAATGATTCTTGCCTCCAACTACCATCTTCTAAATTTCACTCTTATGTGCATAGGGATACTTACAGGGTTGGATGTTGGGTGGTGTAATTTTTGAAATGTGCCAAATGGCATGATCATGTGCATGACTTTGAAGAAGTATTTTTGGCATGTCACCAAAAATAAAATAATGATTATCTATATCCTTTTGAAAATTAGGATGTGTAGACTCTTTGGTTGGTTGAACTTCTATGGAAAATAAACATGCCACAAATCCTTTTGCACCCTTTTTGATAATCCTTTTCATCAAATGGGAATAAACCATTTGTGGATATTTAGCTCATAACCCATGAAATTTTAAATTTTTACTTTATTATTTGAACCTCATGAATAATTAAAAATAAATTCATATCAATAGTACCCAAAGTGGTGAGCCATTTCACTCTCAAAACAGTGTCATATCTTCCCATGGGAATAGAAAATAGAAGGGAATCTACCAAGTAGTCTCATATAGCAAGCTTAACGCTATGATAATTTCTAGAATAGTTGATAATACCACCATAGTCAATCATGACTATAAATTATGGAGCTAGGTAAATGAAAAAGTTCAAATGAGTAGACATTTTTTATTGATGAAGTTATGTGTACTCCCAAAGTTAATTAACACAATTTCCTATTGTTTCCTTAGTAAACCTACCAACTTAAGAGTCTAATTAATATTGATGGCTAAAAGTGAATGACATGAAATAGTAGGTTAAGAATCTTTAGATTCATCCCTAGGTTTTTCCAAACCTTCCACTGGAGCCTCATCATCTTCTTCCTCCTCAGTGGTACCTTTAATGTAAAATAATTTCTTCTTAGCACATCGATGTCCTTTTATCCATTTTCTATTAGCTCTAAAATGCAAACCTTTTGCACATTTTGTATCAACTTGCTAAGATGTCAATATGGAAGGTTGAAAAATGATGGTGATGGGAAGGTGATTTGATGCACATTAGTGAAAGGTATTCATTTTATAATCTCTTTCTACTTAGCCCTGTGTGTCCTTAATATAACTTAAGATACATTACTTGGATGAAACATGTTAACCTAAAATTGAATTCTATCTTTAGGGCCACTTAAAAATAGGTTAGTTAGATATTCCTCTTATAATGTCTTCCACACATAAGGAGATATTCTAAAATTGATGAATGTAATCCTTTATGGTCCTAATCTGGTATAGTTTAGCTAACTAACTAAAGTAGTTTTAAAATACATTATTGTGATAGTGGAGTTGTAACTTATTAGAAAATGTCAACCATGAAACTGGGACACCATTATTTTTCTTTGGATCACACAATCAAATATTTCAAATGAATGGATCATGTTATAGATATAGAGTGTCCATGAACACTCTTTTTTAGCATGGTGTATGATATAGATTAAATAAATTTTTAATTTGAGTGAGCAAGGTGAGTGGATGATTACTATCAAACTTGTTTAGGTCTACTTTTGGAAACATCAACTTGGGTTCAAGGTTGGTGTTGGGATTGTTTGGTAGAGGAGAAACAAACTGAAGTGGTGGAGGCTTATTTGATTATGAATGACTTAATAATTTAGCCAATTTTCTAGTTTTTTGTTGCAACTGATCCATCATGACATTCAATTCCCCTCTCAACCCCCTGACATCCCCTTGAACCCTATCAAAATAAAATTTTTTCACCATGCCCTTGAAATTGTACTTATGTTTTTGAATTACCTCTAAAATACATGGATTAGAAGATTTAGACTTCATGTCATTCTTATGAGGCATATTTGAAGTTTATTTTCCTTTTCCACATCCATGAGTGTTTTAACTACCTGTACACAAAACCTAGAAGGGTTTCATATATAAACACATGTATCAGTGGACTACACCATTGCGAGTGTCTCTGTAAGAAGAATCTAATGATAGCTAATATGCATAAGGGTGAAAAAATTTTGCTCAAAAAATTGTACTAGTATAATATACCATTGTGATCATCTCATAGAGACAAATCCAATGACTATGAATTCACATAAAGTAAAAAAACTAGAATTTTTTAAAAACATGTAATATAATGAATAAAACTATAGTGATGAAAAAATTATAATCATCTCATATCACAAGATATGTTTTTTTGACCTTCTAGTGCTCAAGATGGTAGATCCAAGAAAAAAATGGCACTGCAAAAACATACCCAAATCAAATCTTTGATACCAATTGTATTGAAATTTTTGATATGATTCATAACAATATAATTATATATCATAGAACTAAGAATATAATAAGTATATCCACAACAATAATATGTAAAAGATAAGAATACTTGAATATTATGGTTGATCCACTTCGAGAGGGAAACCTCCACAAAAATGCAATAAGAATAAAATTTATAATATGATGATAAAATAATAACCACTACCTCCTATATATACTCTACTTATCCATGGTTATTCCATAGGCCAACCATACTAATAACATTGATAAATGTAACAAGATAATTTGAAGTTATGTAAGCCACAAGTATGCCACACATATCCCTAGATGTATTATAGGTTAAGGGCATATAAATTTACACTTAAGTATTTATTATTTTTATTTTTTTATTTAAATGTTGTTCTAAGTTTAAATTCTAAAAGGAAAACTAATGTTAAAGTGAGTTTGATTACAAGTGACATCTGGTTTTGAAAATTGAATGCCATTTACATGGTGTAGATACAAGGAAGAATATAAAAATAATTTTCCAAGAATAATGAATTAAAACATGGCAGTATATGTTTTAGTTCTTGATCTATGTACCAATTACAAAACTTGGTGTCATATTTCTTCTTTTTTTGCCAAGTTACTAAAGATAAAACTTTGATTTTATATTTCTTCTTATTTGTGTTGTTTTGTTATTAAATTATTCCTATGTCATTCAATGCAGTTTCACTAGGATCCAAAATGGATGCTAGTATCCCTAAAACATGATTATATCTATCTCTCTTTACTTTATAAAGGCTCCATGATGGTTGTTTTTATCCTTGAAACCAAACTATCTCTATCTATCTCTATCATCGATAAGCTCCTAGATGGATGTTAGTTTCACTAAAACCAACTATATTTGTCTATCTATACTATTGATAGGATATATGAAGGTTATTGGTATCCATGAAACCTAATTATGTATATCCATATATTGTGTTCACATTCTCCTTGATGGTTATTGGTATCCCAAAAACTTGACTATCTCTATCTATCTATAGTGTCAATGCTAGTATTCTCTCATTCACATCTTCTTCTATCTATCATGTGGTTTCATTGCTTACTTGAGAATAAAATAAGGAAGGAAAATTGATTATTTTAATACTAAAAAATTTATAGTACATCCAACTGCAAACAAATTCCTCCAAACATCCTAGCTTGAAAATTAATTTTTTTGAAAAATGCATGATGCATTAAATGTCATGCCTATTTTTAAATTTTAAAAACACCCTACCATAAAATTTTAAGTTACGTATCAATTTGGTAATTTTTAATCATTTTAAATAAAACACGATATCTATTTGGTTTACACTTTGATTTTTATGTAGGATATGTTGTCAATTTGACATCATTTGACAATTATTTGTATGTGAGATGTGCTATAAATTATATGAATATCTTATGAAACACCTACATAAAATATTTTCAAAATGTCAAAATATATATTTAAGCATGTATTTAGTACTTATAACAATGATATGATCATAATAATATTAGTATAAATAATCAAATGAGAGTATATAACATATTATCTTGGAATTACCCTACTAATCAAATTGTTGACCAAATTTGATTTTTTAGTCAAACTAGGGCAACTAAAGGTAACTTTTTTAGTTTTATAGGTCAAAATTGGGTATAATATCTTTTTATAATGTGTTTCATAGGCCAATTAATGTTAATTTATGTTATAATAACTTTGGTCATAAATTCTCTAGGTACATATCTCATTTTGAGTCATTTAAAGGGGTCAAATAGGTGCATTTAATGATTTTTATAGGTTTATTGGGAAATGTGCAAGTTTAAAAGAGTTTTATCACATGAAATATGTCTTAGGAGGTATGTAATAATTGTTACTAACTAAAAATTATTAGGTTACTTAGAAAAAAATAGTTTTCTTATAGAAAAGAATGAGTTTGGCACTTGTACAACCTCCTTGGGAAGTTTGCCACTAAAAAAAATGGAAAAGTGTCTATTTAGATCCCATACACTCATATGCACATTTAAATTTATCTATAAGTGTCATTTTTTACCCAAAAATGTTCATATCTCTTCTTGTTCTTCTTGGCAGACTGATGTGACTTGCAGGTTTTTGCTTGGTACAACTAACATAGGAGGTTTCAAAAAAATTGATTTTGAGGGAATATTTTACACTTTATATATTAAAATACATATGATAATTTTTATAAATTATTTCTTTTGTTTCATGAACCATCCATTTGAAGTTTAGCTTCTAAAACTGCATGTTTATCTATACACCCTGTGGGTTTTCTCTTGATTTGAAAAATCTCATATGAACCAAATATTGATATTAATTATAGAGATTTTTATATTCATCCTCTAATTTTACCCACACTTGGCTTCATTTTTCAAGTGGTTCTTCTATGCTAACTAACTCAATTTGTAAGAGGATACACCATTTTTCATTATGAAGAGTTTTCACCATTTTTAGGAGTCTTGTTCTTTGTTATGACTTAAAGATGTTGTGTTAGTGTCTTTAAAATGTTTTTATAGTCCTATTTATCTCCTCCTTAAATTTACTCTTCATTCTCTAATGCATTCGCATGATTTTCAAGCTCACATGCCACACAACCAGTCATTCAACATGTTGATTGCCTTGTTATAGGTGCTTAGAGGTTAGATTCACATTGGGTGGGATATTTCAATACTTTTCTCATGACTTTATATGCTGCATGAGATTTATTGGAAAATTTTAAGGAGGTACCATGCCAAGTTGAGGATTTATGCAACATACATATTACTTCATTTCTATCTACTATCATGTACTCAGTCCATACACACCATAGGGGGTTTCCATGATCATATTATGACATATTAAGGGCCTTATTGGTAGTTTTAAATTCCTCAAGTAGAGAATATTGCATTTTAAAACATGAAGATAGGTTTTTAAATCATAAAAGGATCCAAGATAGTGTATATTACTTTCATTCTCCTTATTGTTTGTATACTAAAATGAGTTTCTACAAATGGCATTAGCATTGGTAGAGGACTAAGAATACTTGCATGGAGAAGGTGGGAACAAATGATAAAATTCATTCATGAGGTTTTAATACAAATCAAGGTCTATGACAAACCTCTTGAGTTACTGAGTTGACAAATTAAGGAGAGGTCTATCTTTAAAGAGAGATGATTGTGTGCTGGAATATAATCCCTAAAATAGGGAAACAAAGGTCTTCAAAGTTTTTAAGAATAGAATATGACAAGGTTAAAATACCTTTGAATCTTTCTGGTGACTTAGCATTATATCCATAGCATAGATGATTATCTTGCCAGAGATGAGGGTTAGAGAGTGGAGAGAGTATGAATTTTTAGAGATTTAAAGTGGCCTTAAAATAGATTAAAGGCATGCATTATTGCCTATAATTTTATATTTCTGAAAGACACTTGCATCCCTCAAATAAACAAAGCATTCTCTCACAACTAAGGTAGTCTCATGAACTAAGTGGTGAACATAATGGAATGGAAAATATTAGTACATGGTTGATATAATTATTTTCAAGTTTCATAGGTTTTTATAGGTGTGTACTCAGTCTGTACATAGGGGCAAGATACCTTAGTCATGTCAATGACCTTTTTTTGATGTCTAAATGGTTTTCTTGGTACTCTCAACCCAAATACATGAGTAGACATAGGTTTTGTGACCTGAGGGAGTTCAAAAGGGTTCCAAAACATCATGATCAATCCTAGTTGGAAAAAAGTACAACTATAATAAGGTAAGAAAGGCATGTTTATCTCAGTCACAACAGGAGGGTCTAGTTGGTAAGCCCAAAAGAGAATATAAGAGAACTCAAAGCCAAAATATGTAAATTGTGGTTTCAAGGGTTAAAAAAAGAAACATATCACATGTCCCAATGAAAATAAATACCCTTATGACTTATTTTTCTCCTCAACATAGTCAATTTAAAGTGACTAGGTAGATAGTGCATTGTTTTAGCAATTTGATGGTGTTTAAGGGCACATAAGATGAGTGAAAAAATAAATAAGTCATTTAATTTCATAAGGTGATTCAAAATTAACCATAAATTTTCATGATAAATTATAAAGGAGCTATCATATACACATATAGGTATCTCCTAGCCCTCAACTAGCCACCTACATCAAACTCCATACTTACAAGTTAAGTATGAGACCAAAAGCATTAAAACCTTCATATGGTCATGAGTACATACTAGAAGGAATTAAATGACTTAAAATTGATCTTATAAAGTGTAAAAAGTGTGGTGTAAATTTAAAATCATCTTACAGGTAGGCTTCTAAAGGACATGATTTTTCTTATTTAGAATAACGAAAAGCTCAATCTATGAGCTCAGGGTGCATGGGAAGGACTGATAGAATTTTGGATGGTGAAGATCATTTATGAACACTATCATTGTGATAAAAATTATATTAATATATTATAAAAAATGTAAAAAAAACTTTCATAGAGTTAATAAGGGTTTTGAATGCACCTACAACCAACCTTGTTTGACTGTGTAAACATTAAACATGTTTAGAGCTTTAAGTGATAGAGAGGAACTTGGTAAGGTGAAAAATAGGTTTTAAGAAGGAATAAAGTGATTCAATAAGACTTAATGGATATCAATGAGAACCTAACCTAAGTCTAGATAATACAAAATATACCTAGAAGAACCCTAAAGAAGTTGGGTATAGTCAAGAGCAAGAGACTCGGTCTTATAAGTCCATGAGCATGAGTAAAAAATAGAGGTCAGAGTAAATAACAAAGGCTATAAAGAATTTTCATGATGATGATGACCTAAAAAATATTTTTATAATTTAAACCAAGCAAGAGGAGAGTCCCCATTGTAAAAACTTAGTCCAAGTACTAAAACCCTACATAGTCTATCTTATTAAGGAACCAATCTTGAAATTTGCATTTTTGAAGAGGAAAATCATGCAATCAAGATATAAAATTTTATACAAGGTATCCTTTAAAATTTTATAACCCTATATAATTAATAATTTATAGGATAAATTATGAGAATTACCCCCTATTTTGTCTCAGACAAGGGGCACTTTGCCCTTGCATAAAGCCCTGCGTTCTTGACAAAAGAGGAGAGATAGTGGACTAAAGGCCAAGGAAACCTTGTAAGAGAGTTTTTGAAATTGTAATGAACCTATATAAACATTAATAACATATCATATAGGTATAGATACTAATAAAATTATCCATACACCAAGGTTTACAGGCAGACCCAATAAGCAAAACATAGGTCTAATAGCTAAATGGAGGGTCATATCTATTCCAAACCTTGGTAGAGATTCCTAATTGATTAGGTTATGATTGTATAAGTATAATTGAGGTGTAAAATATATTGGATATATGGATAACTAACAAAGAACCATTTTGATCTTTAAGGTGTAATTCAGCCTACTAGGCAAAGATAAGGCCTAGGGAACAAAGAGAAAGCCATTCACACTTTTTGCATTAAAAATGATTTAAAAACTATTAGAACATGTCCATTGGTTGAATAAAAAGGTATTTCATATTTCATATTCCAAAATAAGTATTCAATAAGTCATTTTTGTCTTAGAAACCCAATAGGCATGCAAAGAAATAAGAAAAAAAGCATGGTAGGGCAACTTGGAGTATTGACATCTCCTCTAAAGTTTTACATGTGAGTCAGATAAGTTCAAATATGTTATTAGGTCCCCTAAGACCACTTTTGTGAAATTTTTCTACAATTTGGACATGGAATTTTTATGAACAATTTTTAAGACCTAAAACTACTCTAAAACCCTCATAAACCCTTGCTAAGGAACATTTTGTGAAAATGGAGTTGGATAGTTGATCAAATGGAAAAAATTTATCATGAAAACTTTTTTATCCTGGAGAGGACTCCTTCAAGCTAAGCCACGTGCTTTTTGAATGTATGGACCTATATGGACATGGCAAAACAGACTATTTTTTACCATTTTTTGTATTGTGTAGACTACAAGAGGAGTTTGGAGATGAAATAAAGTTTTAAAGGAATATTTGGAATTTTTATAACTCCCTATGGTCATTATATTTATTGAAAAAACTCCTAATGGTTAAAAAAATAGACTCTAACTCGGCCAGTCAAATCTGGCATATATGAAAAGATAGAGAGAAGGGAGGAAATCATCACGTATAATTATTTTAAGGTGCACCAATGCTTAAAATTACATGTAGGGTCTTAAAAAATGTCAAAAAATACCTTTTATGTGCTGGAATGAACAACTAAATTCAAATTTGAAGAAAAGTGTGCAAGGTGCATGAGAAGGAAGTTTCCTAGAGTTTAGATGATGATGGCCCTCATCCAGGTGATTCCAAAATACCAAGCATACAACCAATAAATTAAGAGGCATATCTAAAAGCTTCCCCTTTCATTATAAGAATTGGGCCTACCCTAGATTAGCTACAAGTCACTCAAATAGGTCTAATCATGAAGGTAGTTTTTTGTACAAAAAAAGGGGTTTTAGGCCACTTTACATAACTTTGATGACTTGAGTTGACACTTGGATTTCCAAAAATTTCATGGTTCATCCCACATCCTTATCACATGCAAAAGGAACTCCTTGTATTAGATTGATATGTGTCTTTATGACCCTTGAACTTATCTTCTTCTCTCTCTCTCTCTCACACTCTATAAGAGTTAGCCATTTTGACATTGTATTGGATGATACAACTAAGTATGATGAATCCCTAATAAATGTTACACCTTTTGATAAATAAAATGACTAAGTGTTACCTCTTCCATGATTTTACTTAATGTGTGTATTTGAATGTTTGATTTTGGTTAAGTGAC
>JARHVA010006423.1:35000-115000 GCA_037957365.1 Torreya grandis
ATATGAATAGTATATGTAGTTGTTTGATGTTATGGTACCATCACAAAGTTCCATGGTATACTATTATATGTAATACTCCACGAAATAATCCCCCAAATCTTGTCTTATAGAATATTGGTTGGGAATGTGGATGTTCATTTTATTATTATCTTGTTTAGATTGGGCATGTCTACATTCTAGTCAAGATTAGAATACTATCAACCTCCTACATATATATTTTAGTTTTAATGATGCCATGGTACCATCATAAGGTTCTAAATTATACTATCATGTATACTACTACACCAAATAATCTTTCACAAGCTTGTGTTACATGATATTGATTAGAACGTGGATTTTCATATTATTCTAATTTTTTTTAGAATGCACATGTACATATTCTACACAAGATTAGAATAATCTCAAATACTAAAAATATTTATCTTGTGTAGAATGTGAAAAAAATATAAAATACTTAATTCCTTATGTAAAATAAGTTATAAACCCTTTGATCAAGATATAAAATGTCATCTCCAATTTATTACAAAACATTGTTAAGGAAAAATATAATACAAATTTAATATCAAATAGACACATCTCATCCTCATGGATATACATTTCAATTTTAATTATATGTGGGATGCTACTAGATATAAACAGTTATACCATTATAAACATATGTAATTATCTGATACCATGGTACAGTTATAATGTTATATAGTGTACTATTATGTCCAATGTTTCAATGAATAATCCATCCAATCTTGTGTTACTACATGTTATCATTCTACACATGTCATTCTCATTCATATCTATTTCATGTCTAATTATTTTGTGGTACCATCACAATATTTGGTGTTATACTATCATTTTATTATTATCTTGTGTAAAATGGGCATGTGCCCATTCTACAGAAGATTGAAATACTATCAACTAAGCATATTATTATTAATTATGACTATTATATATGTCTATTTAATTAAAACTCATAGTTAAGGATGTTCATATTATTATTATCATTTTTATAATGGAAATGTAACCATTCTACACAATATTAGAATCCAATGAACTATCATCCTCATTCATATACATTTCAAGTATAATGATGTCAAAGTACCATCATAAGGTTTTGCATTACACTATCATGTATAATACTAAATTTAATAATCTTCCCAATCTTGTGTTATATAATATTGTTTTGAAAGTGGATGTTTATAATATTCATGTCTTGATCAGAATAGGCATGTTCCCATTCTACACAAGATTTGAATACTATAAACTACCAAAAATATTTATCTTATGTAGTATCAAATTAATTGATAAAATTATTAATGTATTGTATAAATTTTTTATAGTTATAATTTAAGTGTTAATTCAATTATATTTGTCTATATATTGATTAGTTTGATATATCAGTTTCATCTCCATTATTATAATTCATTTATATAACAAAATATAATATAAAATTAATAAAAAAAGACACATTTCATACTCATTCATATACATTTTAGGACTAATTCACCATGGGATACTACTAGATACATTCAATTATACCATAAATGGCATATTTATTTATGATGTCATGGTACCTTTACAAGTTATGTGATATACTTTATGTCTAGTACTCCACTAAAGAATCCCCCAAACTTGCTTTATATAATATTTATTAGAATATGGATGTTCCTATTATTCTTATCTTTTTATAAATTGGCATGTTAACATTCTACATAAAAAATTTATACTATCCACTACCATCCTCATTTATACACTTTTTAGGTCTAATGTTGTCATAGTACCATCACAAGGTTCTCCATTATACTATCATGAATATTACTCCATTGAATAATACCCTCAATATTTTGTTATATAATATCGATTAGAATGTTTATTTTAATATTATTATTATTATTGTCTTTCCCATAATAGGCATGTGCCAATTCTACACAAGATTAGAATACTATCAACTATCAAAACTATTTATCTTGTGTAGAATGGGATTATTTGATAAAATTATTAATATATTGTATAAAAATAGGCACAAGATAATTTCGATAAATATATAAAATATCATATCCATTTTATTATAATTCATTATTAATACCAACTAAGTAATATAATTTTAATATCAAATAGACACATCTCATCCTCGTGCATGTACATTTCAATTCTAATTATCTATGGGATGTTGTTAGGTACAATAGATTATACCATGAATGACATATGTAGCTATATAATTTTATGTTAATATCACAATGTTATATTATATAATAGTATTTCTAGTACCTAACTAAATAATTCCCCCAAGATTGTGTTACAACATGTGCCTACATGTTACATTAAACTCAAACATATATAATCAAAATTTATTGCATTTGTAAGACTAATTTTGCACATATACAAAGGGGGATGATGATTAATACACCAAATTAATTAAAATTAATGATATCACAATATGAATTACTACATTGAAAAGATAACTCATGCACAACTAGACGTCTAAGATACTTAAATGATATAACTTCTTATAAAATCCATAGGTTTAAAGAAGAATAAAAATTTACATATAAAAAAATAAATACAAAAAATATATTGAATTTCATATTAATATCAATAGAAAAAATTATCCACCTTTTGGGATTGGGAGGATACAAACATATACAAGCTTGGAGAAAGGGAAGTCCTCATCCACTAATCAAAGTTTAAATTTACTTTTCCAAGAATATGACTATACATCCAAACCATGTAGATTATGCCTGTAAAAAAGTATCTACCCAAAATTTAATTCTAAGATTAAAATAAAATATATACATGAAAAATAAACTATGAAACCACACTCCAAATTATCCTAAACATGAAAGTACATATTTATTTTTATATGGGTGCTAATGTGGAACCGTTAGTATAAGAACATAGTGGAGTGACAACTATAAATAGGAAGTAGACACTATAATATTTTCAAGAAATCAAGATGGGTCCACTTGAAGTATGTATAACTTTATATAATTGAAATTGGGAAACCTATTTATATTTGGTATCACTTGAAGTTAGATGCATGTGAGGTGTTGAACTTGAAACTTTGTCTTTATATTTGAATTCCTCAAATAATTAATGCAAAACTTCAAACTCTTTATCAACAATGTAAAAATTGAGCAAGGAATTCTTGAAGATTTTGATGGTTTAAACCATCAACCTTATATGCTTTACTTCCAAAATATTAAACTCAAATCCTAGGGCTTCTTCCTTAATCACTATATCCTTTGAAAAACTTATTGTTGTAATAATTCATCATGAGTTTTATACACTATTCCCTCAACCTCTTCCTTAAATATGTATTTAATTGATTTAATGAGTATCTCAAAATTTGTCTTATTGACCAACTCACCTATGGAGATAATCACATCAGATATCCTCATGTATTTCAAGATTTATAAGACCTAGTTCTCATTATTTATAAAATGTCCTAATAGATCATTAGTTTAATTATGCCAAGTAAGGATAACATCCCTCTTTGCAATTACATAATTCAAGGCCCATACTACATCCTAGCTGGACGTTAAGTTTAACTGATTAAAAGCATTAATATTATAAAAATAAATAAATAAAGTGATTTTTTTGCATATTATTTCAATTTGTGTCATATTTTTAACACCTTTATATTTTATAATTGGACCTCTCCCTTAGAAACATAAATGTTACTTAATATGTTGTGCATCTAGGTGACTGCACTCTGAACACTATCAACAATTTCATTAGGGTCATATGTGATTTACCTCTAAAGTAACCTCTGTCATGCCTCCTCTTTGATTTTTTAAATCTCCTTCATTGCTTCTCTATTGGAATCCATAAAATAATATAAATCTTATGTATACTTAGTTAGGTCATTGTGATTCCTTTTGGATTTATCTATTAAAGAAAATAGATTTCTCTTTGTTCAAACTTAATTAATTCCTTTTTGTCGACATTCACTATCTTCCTTTTCCTCATAATTTTAATGGTACCAATCTATCTACCAAACCTTGTGGAGATTGTTGATAATTTGTTGTCAACCAAATTTTATTTCTTATCCATTTTTTATTATATTTATTTAACCCATTGGGGAAATGTAAGTTCCCTTTATTCTTTTGATGGATTTGGGTCTTTATAGGTAGATGGTGGAGGTTTCATCATAGGATAAGTTATTTATATAGGATTCAATATTGAAGGTGATAATGAATCACTTATTTTAATTAAAAATTTTAATGCTAGATAAACAATCCTTTGTGATGGTGAGGGTTCCCTTTGTGGGTTAAATTTAGATATAAATTTATTCAAGTTGAGATACTTTTAAAATGTCAAGGTAGATGACTAAATAGGTGAATATTTTGGTAAATGTAGCTCCAATTGAGTTGAAGGCTTCCTAGGAATAAGTGGATTTTTAGAATTTAAAATTTAACTGAGACTAGATTATCAAAATGGAGTCCTTTCTTAGGAGTCTTTATTTGTGTGGATGTTGAAATAATGGAATAATAAATTGAACTAGACAATTTTTGCACTACAATGGCTAAAATCAAATCAATAGTTGAAGTATTTACAATGGAAATAGAATAAACTACCTCTCATATTTTGTCTTTACTGTATCATAAGATCTTGTTAGTCTAGGATAGTACCTAGTTTTTATCCTTCTTATAGGATTTCCAAGCTTAGAGATTTAGCCTTTTTTAACTCACCTTGTTCATCTTACTCATCTTAGGATTCCTCTTCACTTAACCTTCATTTTGATTCCATCATCATTTATTCATTTTTTACCTCATCATTAGTGGCATAGTCCACTAAATACAATACATGTCCATGTTCTTCTTCATTTGCTTCATCCATGGGAGGGTATTCATTTAAATTAGTTAGACCAAATGGTGTTCTTTACTTTAGTTGTTGAGATTTATATGAGGATGAAAGTAAATTAGATATTCTTTGGTAAGTGGTTATGGGCAAAATAAGAGGTGAAAGGGAAGATGGATCAAATGAAGGAGTCATAATAGTAATGACTACTACTATAGGTGTTAAAGATAGAATGGATGGTAGTGAAAGGGGGAGTGTATGGATATGGAAATGGTTGAGGGGATGGATATTTGGATGGTGATGATAAATAATCTTATAGTAACTCTATAATACTTACCTATGTTACTATTATAATTAGAGGTAGAGGTGCTATAAATAATGTGTTATTTTGATTTTCTTGAAGATATGGATTCCTCTCCATTATAGTGGTTAAGCCCAAAATTTTGGTAGCGGCATCTTTATGGATGGAAGATGATTGGGGACTAGGGAGACCTATAATAATTTAATTTTATATATATATATATATATATATATATATATATATATATATATGTGTGTATGTATGTATGTATGTATTGTATTCCCTTCAAATGATAGACTCCCCCTCTTATAGATATATTTCTTATATTATAGGATATGGGGTTTAGCTTAGGCCTGCTAATTCTTGAGGTTGAGCTAGGGGCCATTAATGACTCTATGCTTTATGTGCTTGTTCCACATATCATTTTATTGATCTTATTTAATCCAAGGATTATACTAGATAGACTCAAAAACCATAATGGCATTTGTTTATATTTCATTCTAGTCCATACCTCTATGTCATTTGATGCATTCATGAAAATTGCATTATTTTCATACTCTTCATGACCATATGTGACATTATTCTTGTTATTCTCCTTTACGATTCCAAGATATTTATTGATTTTATTTTTAATATCCCATTCTCTAAATGAGGCCTCATCCAAATTATAATGGGATCTCACCTTTTTGACTAGGTAGAAATGGGCCCTTACAACATAATGTATATTCCCAATACTTATTCAAAATTTTAAGTAAAATGACAAATATTACTATAAATATAGTGAGCCACATCTTGTTCTAAATTTTTTCAAGGACATGGCATGGTGAGAAAACAGGAGGTACCCTTATTATTAAAATATTGATAATTATCACATTGAGGTAATACCAGTAAGACCCCCATTTTTCTATGGCTCTTCTCAAGTTCTCATATAGCCAAAGCATCTGAGTTCCATAAATTTCTTGGTATATTTGAGGATAGACTTCCTCAAAAATGCCTGTGATCTCATTTTAGAATCTATAGATGAACATGATGGAAAATTCCTCATAGATTCTATTATCAACACATTCTATCGATGGGTGCCATAATTATACATTTGTATTATAAATTATGCCAAGGATTGTGTCTAATAAATATAACACCATATAAAAGTTCCCATCTATATCCCTTTGCTTAAGTTTATACATTTAGGTATTCAGCCTAACATAGATAACATCTACTAGGTTAGCAATATTATTTGATGTTAATAGAATATCTAATAAAGTGAACCATTCTACCTTTATTATTTAACTATTTTGGGAATATTGGAGACTTATTCCTTATTTAGTTTAGGGTTTAGAATAGTACATCAATAAATAATATTTAAATAATTTAAATAATAATTTTTATAATTTATTTATATTTTAAACCTTTTTATAAATATCAATAAATATGGAGAAAATAAGATAGCTTAAAATAAATTGAATCAATTGTTGCAAGGTCTAATACTAATTATGCAAGACTAGGATAGTGTCATAAATTAAGATCTATCTTTCATTTTTTGAAAGGATAGGAGCACCAAAATAGGATACCCTGGAGTCTAATGTTATTGTCTTCTTCTATTGTTATGTCTAAATTTCTCATAGAGACTTGAGTTTTTTGGATTTTGTTCATTGTCCTTATGTGATCCTGTTTATGAAATCTTGACTATTGAAAATCTACATAACTCCCTTTAGATTTGATTTAATATTAAAACCTAGACTTAATTATTCTTTGATAAAACTTGAGAAATAAAGGGGGGATTAATGTGTGTAATATGCATTGAATGTGTATCCACACCCCTTGTGTGGGCACACTACCTACATACCAATACTCTAAAGATGGATCAAGCCATATATAGTTCTCCCATTTGATGTGATTTGTGAAATAGTGTTATGTAGATGAAAAAATGCTAAAATAGGTATGATTTAGGTGGCTAGAGACTGGTGTGAGGATTTGGATATTCTTATAGCTATATTAGATGGTTGTATGTAGATAATAGGGAAATTTTCATTAGTCATTTTGCTTGTATTCTTGCTTATATTTTCAAACCTCCTTCTAAATGAAATTTGAATGGGATTTTATAGATATATATTAGTCATGGGTCAAATGAATGCATTCTAAGATGACAAGATGAAAGATAGGAACTAGAAGGAAATAGCCATTAAAGCTAAAAATGTAATTGGATAGGTGAACCAAAATTGGACACCTTAAGTTTTGATGCTATATTCTAAGTTAGGCACTCTTATCCTATAGGTGTGAGACCTAGGGAGATGGAATTAGCATGGGAAATATAGATTGGTTGATCTAGAATTAGGTTTTATAAGTCTATGGATGACTATAAATAAATAAGGTGTCTAGAAGGGTTATGAGAGAATGCAAGAAGGACCTATGGGTCGAGTGTCACAAGCCACACTCAAGATACCAATTTAGACATTTTATATGATTACATTCCCTCCCCCTCCCTATCCTACTAATGCATCAAATATAAATGATAAGATAAATGAAAAGTAACAATTGTACCTAAACTTACTTGCAAGGGTGAAGATCATGAAGCCATATGATGTTGGGTATGTGTAGAGAGAACATGTCATAAATTATAAATATAAAAAACAAAATTAATATTAGATTAGTTCTTACTAGACATGCTATGTATAAAGTAAAAACATGTAAAAACTAAGGTAAAATAAAGAAGTGATAAAGGAACAAATATACATCATAGGGTAACAAACCAATACAAAACTTGTTGTGATGTTGAGTGATGCTACATATGTGTTGAATGATTCTATACCAAGAGTAATATCACAAATTAATTTGAGTGCTCAATTCTTTGAGAGTGACTCAAGAATGTAAAGGCTAACCCTTTAGCTCCATCATCACCCACTAAGTGAAGCTATGAACTGATACTGATATGAATTTTGTGTCATATGATATGGCTCCTAAAGCCCATAAATGTTATATAATATGAAAATGTGGTGTGGATAGTTGAATGTGTCTAAAAACTAGGCCACTCTTGGCTACTTGAAAAAGGTAGAGATTAGGCTTGTATGAAAGCCACTTCAAAACTGGGCAATAGGCTTATGTGGAAGCCACTTAAGAATGATGCCAGCCATCTATAGATGGAATAGGCATGTAATTAATAATAATGATTGGGTAATGCCATAAATTATAAAGAAGAGAAATCAAATGTGATATTCACTTTTCTACTAATCACTAGTGTCTATAACA
Source organism: Torreya grandis (assembly GCA_037957365.1). NCBI lineage: Eukaryota > Viridiplantae > Streptophyta > Pinopsida > Cupressales > Taxaceae > Torreya > Torreya grandis. The sequence continues at coordinate 43,339 of JARHVA010006423.1, forward strand.
TAGATTTTGATCTACAAGTTATACCAACTGCCTAATATAAAAATAGATGTGAGAGCCATCATGTCATGCATGATACCCACTATATCTGTATTCTCTAAGAAATACTATACTAAAACTACTGATTCTAAACTAAACTATTACTAACAAAACTATAAGAGCACCAAAATAGGACACCTTATTATTCAGCATTGTAGTCCAAACTTGGTGTTATTGTCATGTGTTGATTCTAAAGACTGTTATGTAATTATCACTATTTGTCTAGTTTATTCTACCTAGTTTGAAGTCTGAATACTATCCAAAGTGTTCTAAAAATTGATTTTTGACTGGTTAAAGGCTCTAATCCCTATGATAAAAACCCATGTTTATTTTCCCCTTTTTTGAGGGTAGGAATGAAGACCTTGTTATGACTACCCTTAGAATAAATATCCCTACAAGTGTGGTATGCTACAAAAACACATGATATAATAATGATAATTAACAAGATATCTCAAAATATAGCATGGTTTTTAATGGAGATTGTTAGATCAATAGGGGTATGCCTATATAGATGTAACAATTTAATAACATGTGAAATATAGTGAACTAGAACTAGAAGTTTGATTCATTTTTAGTTATGAGTTTTCAAAGCATGATGGAGCATGATGTCCATCATGGCATACAATAAATCAAGAGAATACATGATGTAGATCATGGCATTGCAAATAATTGAGAAGAAATCAAGCAAAATTCATATAAGGCAATAAGTAAGAAGCATACAAGAATGGATAAGGGGCCAAACAAATAAGGGACATAGGCACATGTCACTCAAATTGGGAAGAAATCATATAAGGCATGCTCAAATGCCACATACACATATAATTGAAATAATCAAGGTTGGAATAAAGGCCACAATCACATAGAAGAGTACAAGTAAAGGACATTGGAAAATGTCCTAAGGTACATACAAAAAAAAATAGGAACAAAGAAATGCAATCACATCTAGCTATGCAAAGCAAGAAAGGAAAGCATGTAAATACTAGAAATACAATCACATATAACTAATCAAATCAAGAAGTGAAAGTATACAAGACTATATAGATGCTAAGAAATACACAAGTGTTATATACTAGTGAATGTCAATAAAATAATCTATGTAAGCTAGTAATTAATGTATATCAACATGATAACTAGATTATGTGGTGTAGTAATGACATAACCTGGATGGTGTAGTCATGTAAAATATTCTCTTAGGGGGTATATATATTGATGTATGTCTCGAATGTAGAAGTAGGATACCCCATCAAAGGGTTGAATGAAACAATCATGGATTTGGATGTCATTGTACATACTTTAAAAAGATCAAGTGAAGTATGGTAGTGTAGACAAATTGACAAACAATAGCATATAATAGCAAATGTTAATCTAGCATGGTAGTCTAAATGTAAAGCATGGATAATACATACAATTGAAATGTTTTTGAATTATTCAATATTTAAACATTTTTGGATTTTTTATATATTTTAATTTTTTTGATACTTTTGAAATAAGATATGTACAATCAATCATAAAAATACTATGTATAAGTAATTAAAAAAATATGTACAAGAAAGACTAGGAAGAAATAATACTAACCGATGAGTCTCATGAGAGACTCCCTATCATGATGTCATTTATCAAGGAGAAAGATCATGTGTGATCATGAAGCATGATGGAAGGGTTGACACTATGGCTTTGAAAGATGTGTATGATATAAATGCTATAAAATATATATATTGGAAACCAACTATGGGGTCCCCTTGTAACTCTGAGAAGTGGATGCAATTATAGGGTTTTTAGGAACCCATATGGTAGTAGGAGAACCTCTATAGACATGTTCTATGTTTAGAGATATGAAACCTTAATGATACTAACCTAAGTGCGAATAATATAGATGGAAACTATTTAGAGTCCTAAAAGTATGGCTACCCTAAAAGAGGCCTCCATGAAAGTGTCTAAACTCTTTGTGTTGATGACGAAGGCCTCTACTATATTTGAATCTAAACTAGAGGAAGAATTGTAACTAGTGGAGAAGTTGAAACTGGTACATGTAAAGTAGAAGATGGCACTAAAGTGGGGAGTGGTAACTCATATGAAACTTCGCCAACTATAATAATCTAATTAGTGTGAATGAATTTCATGCATCTATGAACTATAAAAGGTGTGACTCAAAGTTTTTGAATTCATAGTCAACCAAACAATATATAAAAAACTCCTATATTGGGAACTATAGTAAATGGTGTGGCCACATGTGTTAGACCAACCTATAGAGGAATTACAATCTAATCCAATGAAGTATATATGTGCCTAGTGAATCCATTGATAACTTAGTTCATCAGGGTAATATCCTACTCTAAATATCCCATATGTTGTGGTAATGTCATAGTGCACATGTTAAAACTTGATTCATTATCTATGAGAACACTATGGATGGAATGATGATTAATGTAAGTTCTAATAAAGAGTGCATGATAATCTGAATCATCCTCAACTATTTCCTACTCTAAGAAGGAGGTCAAAGGTCTAATTAGAACTCTATAATTGTACACATCAATCATATTACTCAAAGGATGTGACTAAACTAAAGGTGCTTGGTATGTAGCTAGTGGTGGATGTGCATTATATGCATGGTGAAAAATTGATGTATTCCCTATCTCCTATTTAGAATTCTATGAAAAATGATTTAAGAAATTTTTTATAGCCTTGTCTTGTGTTCACTTTTCCTATAGAGGCTCAACTAGAGTGCCAAGATCAATAAGAGTGCCGTCTATCAAGTCCTATATCTTATGTTTCAAACTAATGGATTTATCTATTGTGTAGCCTGGTGCCTTATGAAAGTTTCAAAATGAATTTTTATCATATCCCCATGGAAGAGGCTTTGTTGGATCAATTTATGAATAGGAGGGAGAGATATGTATTACATTTCAAAAGATGTAAAACTCTAGGTGGATAAATTGTTATATTGGTAAAGGTTCATTGAGGAGGTGCTAATAAAACCACTTATTGAGGGCACTCTAAATATCCATTGACTATAGGTTGATTCTAACTTTTTTAATCATCGACCTTGACTTTGTATGGGAATTTATTGTTACTCTTATTTTTTGTTTCTGTTATACTTTTGTACTTTAATTTTCCCATTAAAATTAAATTGAGTTCCCTTTCCTTTAGTGTATGACATAATTTAGTGAAGGAAGATAACCTTTTAAACATTATTTATTTATGCAAAGCTAGTAGAAGACTCTATTTGAAGAGGTTTTATAACTCTTGATCAACCATGGGGTTAGTCATCTTAGCCAAGATAGTCTTATATCAAAGAACGTAATCTCTAAGATGCTCATTTGATTTTTGTTTTTATTATGAAACATGGGCATAAGAAACCTTATCACCAATTTTAATGCTAAAATGAGCTAATAACATGTTAGTTAAAGGATTTAATGCATTGAATAATTGATTTGGTAGACTATAGAACCATTGTAAATCATAATCCTTTAAACTCTATGGAAATACCTTGTTTAATAGCTATTCATTTTACACATAGTCCAAGCATGCTATGTGAAAAGATATCAAATGTGTCTCTGAATCACCCTTGACATCATATAGAGTGAGTTTGGGTTGAACAAAACCTAGTGGCAAGGGTGTCAAAGCAATATGATGTGCCAATAGTGTATTCAAAAAAGAAAAAGAATCCAAAGCCTATGTTTGTCTACAAGCACTTTACTCAAGATGTAGTACCTTGGATTGAAGATATTTTATGTCTTGCACAAGGGTAACCATATCAGAAGACAAATATATACTAGTTGTAGTGGTGGCATAGAAGAAGGCTGGGTTGTTATAAGGGGTTGATGAGACATAGTTTCTCATGTAGTGTCATTTAAAATTGGTTGCTCTGAAGAAATCGAAAACACAACTTGGATAGCCTTTTTAATTTCTATGATAGATTGTAAGATAAGAGCATCATCTTAGGACTGTTCCTTGAGTCCTTATCTAAAAATTTGTAGAATCAAGTCTTTGTTGAGGAAAACATCATTATCAACAATAGGTAGAAGTGGATCAAGAGCCCAATCTGGTGGATCATGAACATTAGTGTTTGTATCATCATTTGTATTCTCATATTACTCATTGTTGAAATTATCCTCATGGAAATTGGTGTAATCTGGTTGTGTAGGATCCATAGCAAGAAGTTGAGTTGGTTGTTTATCCATGGTATATGGTCAGGTTGAAAGCATCTAGGTGAATTTAGGAGGGTTACCAATAAGTCCTATACTTATTATCAAAACAAGATATGAAAGGATCTTAGATAGCATAAGGAAAACAACTTGAAAAATAAAAGAGTGAATTAAATAAGTATAATCTAAATAACAAACTAGATTATGCATAAAAGAGGATTTGAAGCTCAAAATTATGTAATTTGATACCTCAAAAGCAATGGGACCTAGTAAATGCAACTAGGGTTTGAAATATTTAAAAAAAAAATTAGTATGGAATTTTAGAAATTAATGTGAATTTCTGATTTAAATATGCAAGTAAAAAATCAAAAAAATATTGGTAAAATTTTGATTTAAATGGACCTAGTAAATTTAAGTAGGGTATGAAAGAAAATGATTTTTTTAAATTACCATGGAATTTTAAAAATTAATGTGAATTTATAATTTACATATGTAGGTAAAAAATCAAAAAAATATTGGAAAATTTAGGAAGGAATTTACCCTAGGGTCTCTAGAGTTTTTGTGCATAAAAGAACCTAATAAATTCAACTAGGGTTTGGAATAAATGATTTATAAAATTACTAAGGTAAATTTAAAAATTAAATGTGAATTTTTAATTTAAAATATGTATGAAAAATCATAAAAATATTAGAAAAAATAATAAATAATTTAGCTTAGGGTTTCTAGGGTTTTTATGTGTAAATGAAGTAAGTCAGGTTCACCAAATGATTTAACTATTTTGGGAATATTGGAGTCTTATTATTCATTTAGTTAAGGGTATGAAATAGTAAATCAATTAAATAATACTAAAATAATTTAAATACTGATTTATATAATCTATTTATATTTTTAACCTTTCTATAAATAACAATACATATGGAGAAAATAAGACTCAGCTTAAAATGAATTGAATCAGCCATTGTAGGGTCTGATATTGGATATGCAAGACTGAGATAGTGTCACAAATTAGGATATGGATTTTTTTTGTGAAATGATAGGATAATGAAAATAAGACACCCTAGATTATGGTGTTATTTTCCTCTTTTACTGCTATTATCCAAACTACATGTAAGGACCTAAGTTTTTTGAATTTTGTTTGTTATCCCTATGTGATCCTGCCTATGAAATCTTGACTAATGAAACTATACGGAACTCCTTGTAGATATTATTTAATCTTAAAACCCTAGACTTCATTACAATTTTATAAAAATTGAGAAATAAAGGGGGTTAGTGTGTGTAATATGCATTGAATGTGTATCCACACCCCTTGTGTGGGCATGCTACCTACATACCAATACTCTAAAGAAGGATCAATCCACATGTATCTCTCCTATTTGATGTGCTTTAAGAAATAGTGTTATGTGGAAGGAAAAAATTCTAAATTGGGTATGCTTGAGGTAGTTGGGGATTGGTGTGAGGATTTGTATATGATTGTAACTATATTGGTTGGTTATATGTAGAGAATAGGGAAATTTGCCTCAGTGGTTTTGCTTGTATTCTTGTTTTATTTTTAATATTTTCCAACCTCTTTATAAATTAAATTTGAATGGGATTTTATAGATATCTATTGGTCATGGGTAAAATGTATTCATGCTATGATAATAAGATGAAGGATAAGAATCAGAAAGAAATGTCTATTAGAGCTAAAAATCTAATTAGACAAGAGCATTGAAATAGGACACCCTAGGGTTTGGTGTTATAGTCCATGTTGTGCACTCCTATCTTATGGGCATGAGACCTAGGGGTGGAATTAGCATGGGAAATGTAGTATTGTTAAAGATGAATTAGGTTTCATAAGTTATGGATGATTAGGAATAAGCAAAAAGGTGTTTATAAGGGTCATGAGAGCATGCAAGAGGGACCTATGGGTTGGGTGTCACAAACCACACTCAAGATACCAATTTGGAAATTTTATATGACTACACTATACATAATTAATATTGGGAAATCCATATAATATGTTTAAAATTTCCATAGCTATTATAATCCCACGCTCAAATCTGATGATGCCATTGGAAGAGATGACACCCTTGGGATTCAACCTTTGACCTTTTAGTAGCCACTATTTCATTTTTGCTTCTATAATGTTTTAATCAAGCCATACATTGGCTAAGACTTGGTTATAAGAAATATTAGGGCTTGGCATCTTGAGATACCTCTCAAATGAGATCCTATAAATGTAAATAATTACCTGTTTGCCATTCGTAAGGTGCATACAATCCCCAAAATAAGTACCATTAAATAATAAATCTCTATGCATGTTGATATAAGGCATTAAATCTAGTTTCTCCACTATATAAAGAAGCCCCATAATTTTTATGGGAAACAAGTCATATGTATTACTTATTATCCTAGGATAATTGGTCTTGTGAAAATTTTGGAACCACATATTCTATTACATTGCAAAGCATCGAGTAAAATAAGAAATTAAAATCGATGATGCTTTTTTCAAACACTATATCCATATATTATTTAATTATAATATAGTAACATGTATAAGGGGCCTATAAACATGTTGGTTTTGGTAAATAAGCCATTTCTTTAATTTTTAGTTGTATAATCACTTTTCTAACTATATGAATTTTCTCTACATTTTCATTGGAAAACTAAGGGTTTTAGTCATAGGAAATCATGGAATCACAATGTTATTTTGAAGATTGATGGTGAAGCGATGTAATTTTTACTAAAATTTTGTATATATCACTCAAAGTATGTGCCATGAATTCTCATTTCATGTGACTTCAATGTGTGTTATTAATGGCTAATAATTTCATTACAATTTCAATTTAAATTTTTCCAGTCAGCTTTGATGGGTCTATATGTTTTTGATGTTGAAAATTTCCTTTAAATTTTGTGTGTCCATTCATCTTGTTCAAGATAATTATCACTTTTTTACTTACCAGTTTATTTTCTTTGTTATCAAGATAATTTATGCATAATTTGGTCATGTATCTCCTAGACTACGAAAATTTTCCACTTCTCTCTTATTTGGACCTTTAGATTTGTAATATTTTCTCTATATGTTCTAGGGTTGTGAGTTAATGTAATTAGTCCAAGTATAGAAATATTAGGCATGTGATTACTCAGAGGGCCATAGGTATATAATCCTAAACCCTTTCAATAATGTACATCTCTACAAACACATTGAGTGATGAGATGTCAATACATGGAATGATATTGGGTCCTTAGAGGCATGGAGATTTGGATCTATAGGACCATTAAGCCATTAACTAATCATTTATTCTTTGAATATTTAGACCAATTCAATCATTCCAACTATCATATTCTAAGATCTTATAATCTTAGATTTGTTAAACCATAGGGCCTCAAATTCACTAAACTTGTTTAACCCATTTTTGGTTCTATATTATCATAATTCTACTACTTAATAAGGAATTATAACTATGATACCTAAGAAACATTGAATGATTGATTTTGTTTTTGAAGATTTTATGGTTTTAGTTTCATGTAAATATGTTAGTGGATTTTTCTCAAATTTTAGACACTCAAACACTTATAATTTTCATTAAAACATTAATTGATTTCTGTAACATAGTAAGGCTACCTATCTAATTCTCAAATTTTGGAAACCTTGAAGGCTTTGCAAATTTTGTGATGACTTAAGGTTTAAGTAATGTACGAACACCACCAATCCTAATCTTTGATGAATAAAGGTATGTCCCTAGCATGAATTATTTAACAAGTTTTTAGCAATGGTCTTATAAACATATGAAAACATAGGAAACTAGGATGAAATACATTAATTCTATTATTCCAAATAAAACACAAAAAATATGAAAACCCAAGGTTTAAGATGAATGAAATTGACCTTTAAGGATTTTTTTTTCATAATTCAAACTTATATAAATGTCTACTTCAAGGATAAAAATAGAATTTTAGAAATTAAAACTAGAGCCATGCATTTCTAAGGCTTAAAGGACCTTGAATAATACATTCAAACCATAGTGGGTCCTTGTTGGAATTTCCAAAAATGGGGTGAGTGTGTCAGGGCACAATAATTACAATTTATTGTTAACACAAAATAAAATAATTTAAATTTAATATCAAACAAACAAATCTCATCCTCATGCAAAAACATTTCAGGTCTAATTATTTGTGGGATTCCACTAGTTACAATTAATTATATTTTAAATGACATATATAGTTGTCCGATGCCATAGTACCATCAAAATGTTCTTTGCTACATTATTATGTCTAGTACTCTACTATAGAATACCTCAATCTTGTGTTACAAAAAAATACTAAAACGATGTGGATGTTCATATTATTTTTATTTTATTAATAATGATAAAGTATCTATTCTACACAATATTATAACACTATTTACTTCCAAAAATACTTATCTTGTATAGAATGGGATTAATTTATAAAATTCTTATTATCTTATGTAAAAATAGGCATAATCCCATTTTGATTAAGATATAAAATATAATCTCCATTTTTACAATGAATTGTTAATACCAAATATAATAATACAAATTTAATATCACACAAACACATCTCAACCTCATTCAAATAAATTATAGGTCTAATTCTATGTGGGATTCCAATAGATATAGTAAATTATACCAAAAACAACATATGTAGCTATATGTTTCTACCATACCATGGTAAGGTTCCATGGTATACTATTTTGTCTAGTACTCCACTAATGAATCCACCTAAGCTTGTGTTATATAATATTGGTTAGAATGTGGATGTTAATATTATTCTTATCTTCTTCAGAATAGACATGTGCCCATTCTAAGATTAGAATAATATCAATTGAAAAAAATATTTATCTTGTGTAAAATAGATTAATTAATAAAAAAATTAATGTCCTATGTAAAAATAAGTGTAAGACCATTATGATCAAGATTTAAAATACCATATCCCTTTTATCATAATGCATTATTAAGACCAAATTTAATAATACAAATTTAATAACAAAATTCTAGATCGCATCCTTGTGTATATACATTTTAGGTCTAATGCTCCATGGGATGCCACTATGTGCAATCAATTATACTATGAATGACATATGTAGATGTTTGATGCCATGACACCACTGTAAAGTTCCAAGGTATAGTATTACTTATATTACTCCACTAAATAATCCCAATAAACCTATGTTATAGAATATTGATTCAAATGTGGATGTTTAGATTATTCTTATCTTGTTTAGAATGGGCATGTTCCCATTCTACAAAATATTGAAATAGTATCATCAACCAAAAATACTTATCTTGTGTAATATGTGATTAATTGATAAAATTATTAATGTCTTGTGTAAAAGTAGGCACAAGCCCATTCTGATCAATATATAAAATATAATATCTATTTTATTGTAATGCATTGTTAAGGCTAGATATAATAATACAAAGAATATGAAATAACTACTCATATGTAACTATGAATTCAGATAAAACAAAAAGATTCAAGATCTCTTAAGTACACTTTATTAATATCTCTAAATGGTTATGTATGATATATCAGTACAACAAAATGATATATTTTATGATATTACATCTATTTATTTTAATAAGTATAAATACAATGATATACTCCAATGGTATGTCATTTTTATTTGTGTATCTCCATAGGATGTCATGAGGTGCAAGCTATGGTACAGTGAATACCTATGTTTGGAACTATTTAATAGTACAACCATAGACCTCTATTATTTTCTATAAAGTTTCATGAATAAACCCACCAACATTATCCTTATAATTAATTTTTTATGTCATCCTCGAGACAAGCTAGATTTGAAGAATACCATAAAAATTACTAATTTTTTTTAAAAATCTTGGTCCTAAAGGATTTCCATTCTTTGAGGTAACTATTGGCTTGAGGTATTTCTATTCTAACTATATATTTTCTCAAGTTAGTTCAAGGATGTCATTAAGGGGGATGAGTTACAATACTATTGAATAAGGTATACATTTCTATTGTAAAATATCTAATTTTATAATGAAATGATTTATCAATTATCATAGTTATTCAATCTCAATGATTAATTTTGCTCATTGTTGATGTTTTTTCCCAAACATTTCACCCAATGCTAAAATTCTCACCCTCTCTATGCCTATGGGATATTTATAAATATCATACTAGGTCACATCTTGGTTTAATTATTCCTCAAGGTTATCTACGGCCTTATTTTCCTCTAGTGTTTTCATTGGCCATCCAAGGGTGAGATAAATATGAACCAATATCTAATATTATTTTATGTAGAGAATTAATATATTATTTTATTATAGTTCACTATTATTTTTTCTCCTCCAAGGGATTAGCATTTTTTCAAGTTTGAACTCTTATATTGCACTAGACCTAATGTTTTTCCTCTCTTCCTCAATGACATCATGATGTTTTATAAAATTTTGTTAAGTTTTAGTGAACCATTGAATGATTGGAAGCATCTGATCTAATTCAAGTTATGGTCTAGATTTTTTAATCTATTGTGTTTTCCCCCAAAAATATCACTCATTTTTGGGACAATATTTGAAATATTTTTGTCTTACAGACCAAAATTGTTTCTTCCCTTTTCAAAATTTGTCCTGGGCATTCAAATTCCTCAGTTTTCAATCTTCTCAAAAATCTAAGAACTCTGCAGGCTAGAATCTATGGACTTTGTAGGCCAAGTTCAATGGGCTTCATAGGTTCTGTAGGTGGGTTCAACCAAAAGAATTAGTTTCTAACACTTTGTCATTTTTAGGATTGGTTCAGTGCCTTGGTTCAATCAAAAATATCCATTGGCAACCATCTAAGCAAAGAAGGCTTGAAATGTTGAACCATTGAACCACTTTGGTTCAAAGGTTCAATGAGTTCAAATTTCAAAAGGTTAAATACTTTTGATTCAACAACAGGTTCAATCAAAGGAACAGTTTAATGGCTTGGTTCAACCAAGTGATTCAATGCTTTATTTCACTCGGGTGGTTCATCCACTTTATTTCAATGCTTTGGTTCATCCTTTGGTTCAATCAAATGATTCATCAATTAGTTCAAGGCTTCATTTGAACCATTGAACCAAAGCTTGGTTCAACATCTTTTGGTTCAAAGGTGGGTTCAAACAAATGGTTCAAAGGTAGGTTCAATCAAGTGGTTCAATGCTCAATTCATCGACTTGGTTCATTCAATTGGTCCATTGGCTTGAACTATCGGCTTGAACCATTTTGGTTCAAAGCTTGGTTCATCAACTTGGTTTAACATTTGGTTCAACTAAGTGGTTCAATGATTTGGTTCAACATTTGGTTCAATCAAACAATTCAACAGCTTGGTTCAACCAAGTGGTTCACTGTGACGATTCAAAGGAGTGGTTCAATGCAAAAGTTCAAAGAGCCTCCTGAAGGACAAGTGCCCTTACGGAGGGCACTTGGTCAAAAAAATTACCCTTCATAAGGGTCATTTTGAAAGAAGGCCATAAAGGTAATTCTTTTAGATTTTGTTTAAGGAATTCAAATAAGACAAGGCAAGAAGCAATTCCTTTAGACTTTTTATCTGAAGGAATTTAGGAAAGCAGCTTTAGGTAGAAAGCTTGAAGAAATTTCCAAAGAAGCAAAGACTAAGGCAAACGGAACAATTCCATGGACTTTTTGTCTATGGGAATTGTCTGCAAGAAATATCTGCGAGAAATATCTATGAAGACTCTAAGGGAAAGGCCATCAAAGGACCCCAAAGGGTAGGTACCCTTACAGGGGACTCTCAGCTTCCAAATTAAAAGGTCACCTTCCCTTTATAAGGATGCAAAACTTGAAAGCCTTAGAAGGACCAAGGGGTGACGTGCCTAAAGACACCAAATTCAAGATAGTGAACTAGTCGTTGAAAACATAGTGATGGGTGTGTGAACATCAATTTCAAAGATCATAAAATAGCCATTGATCCTTGTAATCTACAGACCCGAATGCATTCACAAGCTTTAAGGCCAAGATCAATAGGAAGCGAGGAAGGAACAGAATAGCAAATTGAATCTAATACCTGATTTAATTAACCAAGAAAGGAAGAATAATGAAGGAAGGATCAGATCGCTAGGTAGACATTGAAAGTTGCAAAATTTCAATAACGTGACTTTTTTCTCTGCATTGACAAAAACAAATGGGTAGATGCCCCTAATTTCTAGCCTATCTTCCTAACAGTTTTCAATGCAACATGATGTGTTACTATTCCCGAGTCCTTCTTGAAGAGGCTATATAAGGTACTCTCTTTTATTATAAATAGATCTCTTTTTTGACAATCAGAATAAAACTCTGCCCAAATTGAAAGGCATTACTGAGAATTTGAGCTCAGTTTGTTGATCATATTTTGTTACTATAATAAGAAAGAAAGTGACTTTTCAGACTTTGTGCTATGATTTATTTCTTTTTGGAGAAACTGTTCTTATGTCTTTTTCCTTGATATATTTTTTGTTCCTTTAATTCAACAAGCAGAATTAGCGAAAGTAGTCAGGAAGGTGTCCTAAAGAGTCAACTATGGAGAGACTTTGTGCCCTCATAATTGCCTTTAGTGTGTTTTCTTTTCATTTATATGTAAAGGACCTTGGGATGACTTTGTGCCCTCATTGTCCTTTGTATCTTACTCTTGAGCAATTCAGGTGAAGACTTTGTGCTGCATCTCGATTTGCTAGTTACTACATCTTTGGTTACATTTTTCTTTTACTACCAGGATAATTCTTGTGACTTTCTAAATAGTACATCTAAAAGAAGAGGAGTGATTTATGTCATTTCCCTTGAGTTTTTCCTTTAATCCGCATGCATCATCTCTAAAAAAAGAGAGATGGATGATTTGTCCTACCCTTGAGTATTATTTTATATATATACCTATAAGGAACCTCCCCTTAATGAGAGGAGAGATCAGTCCCCTTATAATGTGCTAAACCTACACATTTGGATGACTAATCTTCCTACTTTGGCTGATCAGACCTACTTTGTTTATCAGTAAACTGATCGACAAAATATTCAACCAACAATTTTTGGTGACTCCGCTGGAGATATAATATCCATTATCCATTTATAATTTATCCATTCACCTCCACACTAACTGAGAAAGAGCACAAATTTTAAAGCCTCAACCTTCAAACTAAAGCAAGGTCAATTCTTTTCCATTTTTGTTTCACAATCTCACAAATTCAAGGTATACATGAAGCCAAAGTGATAAAGGTATCATTGACCCTGTATTCGAGCTGGTATAGGAAAGTGATTTTGATCTATTTCCTTCACCATCTCATCTCCAACAAACTAAGAACTTTCCTCCTACTAAAGTCATATCTCTATTGCCAGATGAAGTATCTACTTCTACTATTGATAAAGCTTTGCCAATAATTACCCCTCTAAGATTTGTTATCCCTCCTTTTCATAATCCTATAATGGCAGTTCAAGGCCCCTAGGGTAATGCTTTTGGTCCGCTCAATCTTACTCCACCTCTACATGAGCTTCCACGTAGTTCAAGGAAGAATTTCCACAAATTCTATGGTGATGGGAAAGTTCATCCTAATGAACACATTGCAGCGTTTACCATAGCTTGTGGAGTAATTGGAGTAGAATTTGAAAATGTAGTAGTTAGGCTATATGTAGAAAAATTAAAAGGTGATGTTGTAAATTGGTTTCTATCATCTACAGGCTTGGTTAGTGACTGATTGGAATACTCTCAAAGATAAGTTTGAAGCCAAATTCAAACCTACAGAAGATGCACATGTACTTTTGGCTCAACTTAAACAGATGAAGAAAGAGCCTCATGAACTAATGAGGGACTTCATAGCCAAATTTGACAAATTGAGAAACATAATTCCTGTAATAGCTCGACCTACAGCTAAGAATCTCAAATGCTTCTTAATTAGTTCTTAGTTACCTAAAGTAAGTTTTCTCTTGAGACATGCTAGTCAAATAGATCTTGTTGCAGCTCAACATTTGGCCACTGAGGTAGAAGATGATCTCATCTTAGCAGGGAAGATAAGAAGAGATCCAAATAGAAATAGAGCTTCATCTTCTTCTGAATATTCATCTACAAGCACCATAGATCCAATGGTGTAGAAATTGGAAAATGAGTTGCTTGCTCTCAAAAAGCAAATGGCTCAAGGAATGTCTTTTGCTCCTTCATATAGAAGGACATTCCCAAATTAGTCATATTAGGGAAATACTACTAGGAATCAAGGGAAACAAAATTACCTTCCTCCCCCACAAGGGAAACTTGCCCTAGAAGCTCCTCCAACTAATTCAGCAATGGGATATCTTGAAGCAAAATCAGAGTTCTCTTTCCAAACTAAATTGAATCAAGAAAATGGTATTGTTCTCCTTGAAGATAATCAAGAAGAATTAACTGGTGACTCCCACATTGGTTTCTTGAACTACCAGGATGAACCTAGAAGCAAAGGAGAATCTTTTGATGGATCATGTGCAGTGTTTACCGGGTCCAAGAACCAATCAGTCTAGCAAGCTGATAAAGGGAAGATAGAAGAGCAACCTCAGCCAATAGTCATGATTGCTAAGCATATAACCAATCTACCTTTTTAGTCAAAAGATCTGGTAATCACCCAAAAGGCAAATACATCAATTTTACCTTTCCCTTCTACTTCAAATTCATAAACCAGCCCTCCTCCCATCCCTCCTAAAAACCAAAAATTTGAAATACCTTCCTCTGTACCTAGCTCAATTCAACCATTTGACATAATCGATCATGTTAAAAAGACAAAAATATAAATGTCTGGATTTGAATATTTGCAGTCCAATCCTGATCAATTAGATAAGTTGATCCAATGTGTCAAGAACCAAACCATCCCTATAGGACAAAAAGCTAAAAATGTAATTCCTGATTCTCCAAAGAACACACCTATTCCAAATAATCTTGTCATTACTCCTCTAGTTGTTCCTAGAAAAATAGAACCTTTCTATGTTTCTTTATTAATTAATGGTCACAAGCTAAGTAACTATATTATAGACTCAGGTGCATTTGATAATGTCATGCCTACTAAAGTAGTTGAGTCTCTGGGTCTCACACTGACCAAGACATTTGGTAGATGTTTCTCCATGGAGAAAAAGCAAGTACCATAGATGGGGCAAATCAAAGATGCCCAATTTGCATTTACAGCCTTTCTAAACAAGAGAATCATGATGACTATCTTGGTGGCTAATGTCTTAGCATCTTATGGAATTTTGCTTGGACAAAATTTATGTAAGGACGTGGGAGGATAACTAAGCATGGATCTATCTAATGCAAGGATCCATGTACAAGGTGTAATGAAGAGGTTGTTCCCTAAAAAGGAAGCAAAATATGTGGTCACCCAAACATCAGCTCCTAAAGCTCAAATTCTTTTTGAATCTGTAGGTATGGGTAACTACTTTCTATCTATAGATGAAGTTCATGAAACACCTGATATAATTCTTGAAAGTGTCAACTCAATAATTAGTTCAACTAGAAAATCAAAATAACTAGTAAGTTGCAATATAGATGAAGAAGGATCCTCCATCTCTGACGAAGGAAAGTCTAAAGAAAAATTAGTATCAAATAAAATATTGATTCTGGAATTTGATGGTAGTTGTTCCTCTACCAGTTCAAGAGCTGGGATTGTGTTGATATCTCCTCAAGGAGATATGTTTCCTTCATCTTACAAATTACAATTTCGCAACACTAATAATATAGTTGAATATGAATCTCTGTTGCTTGGAATGAAGGTTGCTCAAGAAAAAGGCATCAAATTTCTTCATGCTAAAGGGGATGTTGAATTAGTGGTTTATCAAATAAGAAATCTTTACCAAACCAAGAATGAAAGATTATGCCACTATCAAAACCTAGTTTGGGACCAAATTGAAAGCTTTGATGCTTTCAGCATTTCTGCCATACCCAGAGAGTCTAATGACAGAGCTAATGCACTTGTTATTTTAGGAACTCTTTTAGTTCCACACTTAGATTTCAAAGAAGACATGTATACTATTGAGCTAATCTATAGACCAAGTGTTCCTAACAATGTTGATTATTGGCAAGTATTTAATGATGATCATAAAATCATTGCCTTCTTGGAATGAAAAGACAATTTTGAACAACTACGTTTTGAAGTAGTGATCCTCAAATGTATGAATCAGCCTCTGAATCTAGTTTAGATATAAATGAAGAATTCTTATAGCTAAAAGGAAACAAAATTCCCAAAGGCTTGGTTTCTCTTGAGAATCTATTTGACAAGCATGATAGATTCATCAAACAACAACAAATAGATTTAAGTTTCTCTCAGGGATTCAATCAAGTAAATCTGACCAATAAAGAAAATCCCAAGATGGTCAACATTAGTAAGTGTTGCACCCCTAAAGAAAGATTCAAGTTCACCTCTTTACTCCATCAATACATGGATGTCTTAGCATATTCTTATGAAGATTTGACGTCTCTCAGACCTGATGAAATCTACCATGACATTCCTCTCAAGGTTGACTCAATGCCCTACAAGCAAAAATCTAGACAGTATAATCTAAAAATATTAGGTACTATTCTGTCTAAGATACAAAAAATGTTAAATGCTAGAATCATCTTCCCAATCCATCATTCCACATGGATTGTAAACATAGTGCCTATAAGGAAGAAATATGGCAAAATTTGCATCTATGTAGATTTCAAGAATCTGAATCAAGCATCTTTGAAAGATAATTACCCTTTTCAAATTATGGATCAAGTGCTTCAAATAGTAACAGGTTCAGAGATGTTATCAATGCTGGATGGCTTCTCAGGATATAATCAAGTTTAAGTTAGTGAAGTAGACCAACAAAAGACTGCATTCACCACACCTTGGGGTACATTTACATATAGAAGAATGCCTTTTGGCTTGATAAATGATGGTGTTACCTTTCAGAGAGCAATGGACCTGGCTTTCAAAGATGAGATAGGTAAATTCATAGTGGTATACCTTGATGACTTGACTATCTTTTTAAAGCATCGATATGATCATATACTCCACTTAAAACAAGTGCTAGAGCACTACCACCAGAATGGTATTTCCTTGAATCCTAAGAAGTCTATTTTTGGAGTAACATAAGGGAAATTCATTCAACACATTATGTCTAAAGAAGGCATAAAGATTGACTCAGACAGAGTCAAGTCTATTCAAGAGCTTAATTTGCCTATAAGTAAGAATGTTGTTCATTCTTTCTTTGAAAAGGTGAATTTCTTATAGAAATTCATCCCCAAATTTTCTAAGAGGACTAGACACATTATGAACATGATAAAAGGGAAGACCATCGTCAGCTAGACTAAAGAAGGCAAGTCAGTTGTTAAGGTGTGGAGCTAAAAGCTTCACCAAAGGAGCGTTTTGCAAAGTTGCAACAGTTACATAGTCACCGGCGTCAGTTAGGAGTGACCAACGTCGGTCAAGAGTAGTTCAGGAGATGCTGGCATTGGTAGGGATCAGTCGATGTTGATCACAGGCAAATAGGCAAGAACTGATGTCGGTTACCTGTGCGTCTAGAAACCTATTTCCATGGATAGAACCGCGTGTTTGCATGTTAGGATTAAGTGATAGTCTTAAATCCGTGTCTCTATTATTAGTAAGACTATATTAGAGCCCTTGTTTAAGAGGCATAACTATTGGTTGTAAATGCATGCTCAAGTTTTCTAATTATTATATAATAGGATAGATCTTATTAGCTTATTGTAGAGTATTGTAGAATGTTGAAGAACAGTAAAAAATTGTATATGTGAATCAATTCAGGTTGTTGAAGTTGATTGTACTTGAGAGAGAGAGCTCTTGAGGGAAAGAGATCTAGAGAGAGATCTATACATCTGAGAGATGTGTGGAAGAAAAGAAGTTTCTTTAATTGTATTCCTTCTGTAAAGAGTTTAATACAAGTTTTCAGGGTGGTTTCTTGTATCTCTTATTGTTTTTTATTTATCATTCTAGTTACTTATCATTCTGATTTAATTCCATGTTTATTGCTTTCATAAGTGTAATCAATATTGTTGGTTGATCCCCAACAAGTGGTATCAGAGCTTGGTTGTAGGTTTTAGAGCTTGATACCAACAAGTGGTATCAGAGCTTAGGTTCACTAACAGGTGGTTTAGATCTGTGTAGTGTGTATTGATTACATGGTACTCATAGGGTTTCTACAGGGATTTTTGTTTGAGTGGGAGAAGCAATGGCAAAAGAAAGTAAACTGAGAATGGAGAAGTTTAATGGCAAAAATTATCAACATTGGAGAATGCAGATAGAGGATTATCTGTATTAGAAAGATCTATACTTACCATTAGGTGGGATTGCAAAGAAGCCCATAGACATGGATGATGAAGAATGGGAAGTTCTTGATAGAAAGGCTCTGGGGTCTGTAAGACTGAGTGTGGCATCTACTGTGATATCTAATTTATCACAGGCAAAGTCTGCGATATAGTGAATGACTACTTTAGCAAATTTGTATGAAAAACCCTCAGCTTCAAATAAGGTATATCTTATGAAGCAATTATTTAATTTGCGTATGCAGGAAGGTGGATCTGTATCTAATCACCTAAATGATTTCCATGGAATTGTAAATCAATTAAGTTCAGTCAAAATTGTTTTTGATGATGAAATTAAAGCTCTTTTAATATTATGTTCTTTCCCTGAAAGCTGACATAGCTTAGTAATGGTAGTTAGTAATACTGCATCTACCTCAAATATTTTAGAAGTAGAGGATGTTGTTAGTGTAATCTTGAATGAGGAAATTCATAAGAAAAGCATAGAGGAAACATCAGGGAATGCTTTAAGTTTTGAGAGTAGGGGAAGGCAAAAAGAGAAGAGCAAGAAAGGGAGATCAAGGTTTAAATCAAAGGTGAGAGGTAGATCCAAATCCAGAAATGGCAGGAAGCCACAATGCTGGACTTGTGGAAAGATTGGGCACATAAGCAGAGATTGCTGGTCAAAGCCTAAGGAGGACAATCAACACGAAGGAAAATAAGAAGCAAAGGTTGCAGGTATTACACAAGATGCCTTAATATTCTCTTTGCATAATAATATAGAATCTTGGGTTTTAGATTCTGGTGCATCTTTTCATGCTACCCCTAATAGAGAATATTTTAGTGACTATGTCTATGGAGATTTTGGAATCGTGTATTTAGGGGATGATGAGCCTTTTAAAATTATTGGCAAAGGTAAAGTGCAGCTGAAAATGTAGAATGGCAACACATGGGTGTTGAGAGACATCATGCATGTTCCTAGCTTGAAGAGGAATTTGATTTTTGTAGGAAAGTTAGGGGATGAAGGTTGTACAGTAACTCTCACAGCAGAATCTTGGAAGGTGACCAAGGGTGCACTTGTAATGGCCAAAGGTAAGAGAGTAGGTACTCTCTATTTATGTAATTGTGTTACTAATAATTCTCCTTCTGTATTATCTACTTCAGATATGGATGCAAAGTTGTGGCACTCAAGGCTTGGCCACATGAGTGAGAAGGGAATGCCAATTCTTAAGTCAAAAGATAAGATTTCAGATTTGAAAAGCATAGATCTGGATTTTTGTGAGCACTGTGTTTTTGGAAAATAGAAGAGAGTGAGTTTACTCAAGATTGGGTCAACAAAGAAGAAGCATAAGTTGCAACTTGTTCACACAGACGTGTGGGGACCGGCTCAAGTTGCTTCTATTGGAGGATCACAGTACTATGTTTCATTCATAGATGATGCTACAAGAAAGGTATGGGTCTATTGTATTAAGAAGAAATCTGATGTATTTAAGACTTTTAAGATTTGGAAAGCTATGGTTGAGAATGAAACAGGCAAAAGATTGAAGTGCCTGAGATTTGACAATGGTGGTGAGTTTTGTAGCTATAAGTTCAACTGGTATTGTTATATGCATGGAATCCATAGGCAAAGGATGGTTCCAAGGACACCTCAACAAAATGGAGTTGCTAAAAGGATGAACAGAACAATAATAGAACGTGCAAGGTGTATGAGATTGCATGCTAATTTGCCCTTAGAGTTTTGGGCAGAAGCTGTTGACACTGCAGTGTACCTGATTAACAGAGGACCCTCTACAGCTTTGGATGGTGAAATTTTAGAAGAGGCATGGACAGGTAAAAAGGTAGATCTCTCTTTTCTCAAAGTTTTTGGTTGTGAAGCCTTTGTGCATGTTGATAAGGATAATAGAAAGAAGTTAGATGCTAAGTCTATGAGGTGCACATTTATTGGCTATGGCTCTGATGATTTCAGTTTCAAATTTTGGAATCTAGGAACTAACAAGATAATTAGGAGCCATGATGTTGTTTTCAATGAAAAATTGATGTATAGTGATCAACTGAGGAAGCTAAATCAATTTGAGCAGAGCAATGAAGAATTGGACGAAGTCAAAAATGAGCTCATGGGAAAAATTAATTACAAATAGGAAAACATAGAGACTGACATCGGCTAAGTAAGAACCAACATTGGCAGAACAGAAACCGATGTTGGTCATACAGTGACCAACGTCGATAGGGCAGGGACTGATGTTAATCAGGCAAAACCGATGTCAGCCAGTTACAAGCCTAGAGGTGACCGAGGTCGGTCACTGTCAGATAATTTGGGCGGATAGCATGTTGTGGATGAGTCTCAGACGCCCATCAAGAGGTCAGAAAGGGTAAGTAAACCTCCAGTTCAATATTCCCCTTCATTATTCTATTTATTGCTAACTAATGGTGGAGAACTAGAGAGTTTTGAAGATGCAATACAAGTAGAATCGAAGAATCAGTGGGAGCATGGTATGGTTGAGGAAATGGAGTCCTTGAAAGAGAACCAAACATGGGATTTGGTTGAGTTGCCAGCTAACAAAAAGATATTGAAGAACAAATGGACCTATAGATTGAAGGAAGGTGAGAATGGATAGATGAGATATAAGGCCAGGTTGGTAGTGAAAGGATTTGCACAAAAGCCAGGTATTGATTTTGGTGAAATTTTTTCTCCTATTGTTAAAATGACTTTTATACAGACTGTATTGTCTTTAGTTGCTATTGAGGATTTGCATCTTGAGCAGCTTGATGTTAAGACAGTGTTTCTTCATAGAGATTTGGATGAAGAAATATATATGGATCAGCCAGAAGGATTTGAGGTCAAAGGTAAGGAGAAGTTAGTGTGTAGATTGAAGAAAAGCTTGTATAGCCTCAAGCAAGCTCTTAGACAGTGGTATTTGAGATTTGACATGTTAATGACTGAGCATGGCTATAGTAGCTATCAATTTGACCATTGTGTGTATTTTAAGAGATTGGATAATGGTAGATATATTATTTTGTTGTTGTATGTAGATGATATGATGGTTGCAGGATCACACATGCAGGATATCTCTGAGCTTAAGGTGAAATTAGCTCACACATTTGCCATGAAGGATTTGAGAGTAGCAAAGAAAATCCTTGGCATGAGTATTAAGAGAGATAGGAAAAATCATAGGTTGATTTTTTCTCAAGAGGATTATGTGAACAAGGTGTTGAAACGGTTCAATATGCAGGATGCAAAATCGGTAAGCACGCCTTTGGTTGGACATTTTAAGTTGAGTAAAGAACAATGTCATAATTCACATGATGAGGTAGAGTACATGAGTAGAGTTCCATATTCTTCTACAGTAGGGAGTTTAATGTATGCAATGGTGTGTACTAGACCAAATATTGCCCAAGCAGTGGGAGTTGTAAGTAAGTATATGGCCAATCTAGGGAAGGAGCACTAAAAAGTAGTTCAGTGGATCCTTAGATATCTGAGAGGAACCAGTAGTAAGAATTTGTGCTATGGAGGTTTAGATACTTCTCTACATGGTTATGTAGCCTCAGATATGGCAGGTGATTTGGATGGCAGAAGGAGCACCACAGGTTATGTTTTCATTGTTGGTGGAATGGCGGTTAGCTGGATATCAAAGTTGCAGAAGGTTATTGCCTCGTCAACTATAGAAGCAGAGTATATTGCAGTCACAAAGGCTAGTAAAGAGATGATATGGATGACACGATTCATGGAAGAGCTAGGAAAAGAGCAAGAGAGTTGCAGATTGTATAGTGACAGTCAGAGTGCAATTCATTTGGCTAAGAATTCAGCCTTTCATTCAAGAACAAAGCATATACAGCTTAGGTACCACTTCATAAGATAGGCATTGGAGGATGGTGAGTTGAAGCTGGAGAAGATCCATACAGATAAGAATCCTATTGATATGTTAACCAAGCTGGTTATAAAGGAGAAGTTGAATCTTCATTCAACTTTTGTTGGTCTTCATGATTGAGTTGAAGATGGAGGAGCTAGAAGATGTTTCTGTACAGGTACTGATGTAGCTATTTATCTCCAAGTGAGAGATTGTTAAGGTGTGGAGCTAAAAGCTTCACCAAAGGAGCATTTTGTAGAGTTGCAAAAGTTACACAGTCATTGGCGTTGGTCAATAGTGACCGACGTCGATCAAGAGCAGTTTAAGAGATGCTTGCATCAATAGGGATTGGCCAACGTCAGTCATAAGCAAACAGGCAGGAACCGATGTTGGTCACCTATGCATCTAGAAACCTATTTCCATGGACAGAACTGAGTGTTTGCATGTTAGGATTAAGTGATAGTCTTAAGTCTGCATCTCTATTATTAGTAAGACTGTTTTAGAGCCCTTGTTTAAGAGGCATAACTATTGGTTGTAAATGCATGCTCAAGTTTCATAATTATTATATAATAGGATAGATCTTCTTAGCTTATTGTAGAGTATTGTAGAATGTTGAAGAACATTACAGAATTGTATATGTGAATCAATCTAGGGTGTTGGAGTTGATTGTACTTGAGAGAGAGAGACCTTGAGGGAAAGAGATCTAGAGAGAGATCTGTACATCTGAGAGAGGTGTGGAAGAAAATAAGTTTTTTCAATTGTATTCCTTCTGTAAAGAGTTTAATACAAGTTTTCAGGGTGGTTTCTTGTATCTCTTATTGTTTGCTATTTATCATTCTAGTTACTTATCATTCTAATTTAATTCCATGTTTATTGCTTTCATAAGTGTAATCAATATTGTTGGTTGATCCCCAACATCAACATTTCAAGATATCAAGACTGCCATTTCTCACGCCCCTACCTTGGTTTGTCCATATTACAACAAATATTTCATCATATACAACTATGTGTCTGAACACACTCTTTTAGCAATTCTTGTTCAATAGACAAGGAAGGTATGGAATCTATTATCTCTTTCACGAGTTGCCCTCTCAAAACCCATGAGATGAAGTATTCAAATGTAGAGAGGCATGCTTATGCATTGGTGAAAGCATTCAAACATTTTTGCTTCTATATTCTAAATTCACACACTACTGACTTAGTTCCTGACACTACAATCAAGTCTATATTAACTCAACAGGAGTTTGGCACAAAAAGAGGTAATTGGATTGCAAAGATCCAAGAGTTTGATCTAGACATCAAGCTGACAAAGCTGGATAGGGGTAAAGGCCTATGCCAATTAATTGCTGACAATAAGCTAGAAGATACATATCATGAAGAAGATGAAGTGGAAGATACTCCAACAGTCCTTTTTGTCTCTACTACCAATGAGTGGTATTCAGGGATCACTCATTTACTTACTTATGGTGAATGTCCTGCTCATTTTTCTTATAAAAAAAGGAGGACTATCAAGTTGAAAGCTACCAATTTTTTCCTTTGGGACAATGGCTTGTACAAGAGAAGCATATATGGAGTATTCCTTCACTGTGTAGACAAAGAGCAACAAAGCTAGCTTTTGAAATCTTTCCACAATCTGGCTTGTGGAGGACATTTTTTTCTCCTGTGACTACTCACAAGATTTTGCAAGCCAGGTATTACTAGCCAACTCTTTTCCAAGATGCACATAGGTGGGTTAGGAAATGTGAACTTTGTCAACAATTTGTTGGAAGACCCAAGTTAGCTGCTATGCCTCTCAAGCTAGTGATCATAGAAGAACCTTTCCAGTAATGGGGGATTGATTTTATTGGGACAATAAACCCATCTTCAAGTGATGGACATGATTATGTCCTTACAACAACTGATTATTTCACCAAGAGGGTAGAAGCAATCCCAACTAAGCATGCTACTTCAAAAGTCATATGCAACTTCCTCAAAGAGAATATCATTTCCAGGTTTGGAGTTATGATCAAAATTGTTACTAATAATGTAGCTTGTTTCACTTCTTAAGAGATTACACAATTTTATTTCCATTATGGAATTGTACTCTCTCACTCTTTTGATTATTTTCCACAAGGGAATGGACAAGCTGAATCAGCAATAAGAACCTGGTAACTATCATTAAGAAGCTAGCAGATGACAATCAAAGGACATGGCACAAAGCATTGGTTGATGCTCTATCGGTAGACATAATCATACCAAAGAGGGCAATTGGTATGTCTCCTTTTCAACTTCTTTATGGTATCAATGTTGAGATACCAATCACCTTAGAATTGCCAGCCTTAAAATTGGCAAAGGCAATTGAAGATCAGACATATGAAAGCTCTCTTGATAAAATAATCATGTGCCTGACTGAGCTAGAGGAATAGAGAAACATGGTGGTGGATATAATTTTTGGTCATCAAATTTTGGTAAATAAACTCTTTGACTAGAAGGCCAAAAATCGTGATTTCTAGATTAGGGATCAAGTCCTGCTATGGGACAAAAGGAGAGAACCAAAGGGGATGCATGGAAATTTTGACTCCCTTTGGAGATGCCCATTTATAATTCATCAGCACATTGGTGAAAATAAATTTATACTAAAATATCAAGATGACACACTCTTTTCTTTGCCTCACAATGGATAGCATCTGAAACACTTCAACTCTTGAAGTATCAGATCATTGCATTTGTATATATGTATATTTGTACAATTTTTAATTCTATTTTGTTTTGTTTGTTTTATTTTTTGATACCTTTCATTCTAGGTAGCATGACTCCATATCCCAATGGTACACATGAAGACACTAGAGATTTTAGATTTTACTCCCTTCAATTCTTTTTGCAATTGACAGAAGTTCCCCAACTGGAACCAGTTGTTGTCCCCCAAAAATATCACTCATTTTTGGGACAACATTTGAACTATTTTGGTCTTATAGACCAAAATTGTCTCTTCCCTTTTTGAAATTTGTCCTGGGCATTCAAATTCCTTAGTTTTCAAGCTTCTCAAAAATCTACGAACTCTGCAGGCTAGAATCTATGGACTTTGCAAGCCAAGTTCAACAGGCTTCACAGGTGGGTTCAACCAAAAGAATCAGTTTCTAACACTTGGTCATTTTTAGGATTGGTTCAATGCCTTGGTTCAATCAAAAATCTCCATCATCAAGCATCTAAGCAAACAAGGCTTGAACCTTTGAACCATTGAACCACTTTGGTTCAAAGGTTCAATGAGTTCAAAGTTCAAAAGGTTCAACGATTTCGGTTTAATGGCGGGTTTAATCAAAGGAATGGTTTAATGGCTTGGTTCAACCAAGTAGTTCAATGCTTTATTTCACTCAAGTGGTTCATTTACTTTGTTTCAATGCTTTGGTTCATCCTTTGGTTCAATCAAATGGTTCATCAGTCAGTTCAAGGCTTCGTTTGAACCGTTGAACCAAAGCTTTGTTCAACGATTAGTTCAACATCTATTGGTTCAAAGGTAGGTTCAAACAGATGGTTCAAAGGTGGGTTCAATCAAGTGGTTCAATGCTTAGTTCATCCACTTGGTTCAAAGGCTTGGTTCATTCAATTTCTTCATCAGCGTGAACCATTTTGGTTCAAAGCTTGGTTCATCAGCTTGGTTCAACGTTTGGTTCAACCAAGCAGTTTAATGTTTTGGTTCAATTAAATGGGTCAATGGCTTGGTTCAACCAAGCAGTTCATGGTGATGGTTCAAAGGAGCAATTCAATGCAAAAGTTCAAAGAGCCTCCCAAAGGACAAGTGCCCTTGCAGAGGGCACTTGGTCAACAAAAGAACCCTTTGGAAGGGTCATTTTCAAAGAAGGCCGCAAAGGTAATTCTTTTGTATTTTGTTTAAGGAATTCAAAAAAGACTAAGGCAAGAAGCAATTCCTTCAGACTTTTTTTTGAAGGAATTTAGGAAAGCAGTTGCAGGCAGAAAGCCCGAAGAAATTTCCAAAGATGCAAAGACTAAGGCAAACGGAACAATTTTGCAGACTTTTTTTCTATGAGAATTTTTTTGTGGAATTTTATCCACAATAATTTTTTTGTGGACAAAGCCTGGTGAAAATACCCATGGGAATTATCCACAAGAAATATCTGTAAGAAATATCTATGAAGACTCTAAGGAAAAGGCCACTGAAGGACCTCAAAGGTCAGTTACCCTTGCAGGGGACTCTCAGCTACCAAATTAAAAGATCACCCTCCCTTCAGAAGGATGCAAAATAAGAAAGCCAAAGGACCAAGGGGTGACATGCCCAAAGATGTCAAATTCAAGACAGTGAACTAGCCGTTAAAAACATAGTGATAGGTGCACGAACGTCAATTTAAAAGCTCATAAAATATCCATTGATCCTTTTAATCTATAGACCCGAATGCATTCACAAGCTTTAAGGCCAAGACAAGCAAGAAGCGAGGAAGGAACAAAATAGCAAATTGAATCTAAGAGCTAATTAGATTAACCAAAAAAGGAGGAATGATGAAGGAAGGATCATATTTCCAAGTGGACATTAAAAGTTACAAACTTTCAATAGCATGACTTGTTTCTCTACATTGAGAAAAACAAATGGGTAGATGCCCCTAATTTTGAGCCTGTCTTCCTAACAATTTTCAACACAACATGATGTGTTAATATTATTGAGTCCTTCTTGAAGAGGCTATATAAGGGACTCTCTCTCATTGTAAATAGACCTCTTTTTTGACAATTATAATGAAACTCTGCCCAAATTGAAAGGCATTACTAAGACTTTGAGCTCAATTTGTTGATCATATTTTGTTACTAGAATAAGAAAGCAAATGACTTTTTAGACTTTGTGCAATGATTTCTTTATTGTTGGGGAAACTATTCTTATGTCTTTTTCCTTGATATATTTTATGTTCCTTTAATTCAACAAGTAGAATTAGTGAAAGTAGTTAGGAAGGTGTCGTAAAGAGTCAACTATGGAGAGACTTTGTGCCCCCATAATTTCCTTTAGTGTGTTTTCTTTTCATTTCTATGTAAAGGACCTTGGGATGACTTTGTGCCCTCATTGTCCTTTGTATCTTACTCTTGAGCAATTTATGTGAGACTTTGTGCTGCATCTTGATTTGCTAGTTACTACATCTTTGGCTACATTTTGCTTTTAGTACCAAGAGTATTCTTGTGGCTTATTGAATAGTATTTTTGAAAGAAGAGGAGTGCTTTTTGTCATTTCCCTTGAGTTTTTCCTTTGATCTGCACGCATCATCTCTGAAAAAAGAGAGATGGATGATTTGTCCTACCCTTGAGTATTATTTTCTATTTATATATACGTATATAGCATACTTATAGGGAACCTCCCCTTGATGAGAGGAGAGATCAGTCCCCTTCTGATGTGGTAAACCCACACATTTGGACGACTAATCTTCCTACTTTGGCTGATCAAACCTATTTTATTTATCAGTACTCTGATCGACAAAATATTTAACCAACATATTGTATGGCATCTTGTAGTGTTTCCTCTAAGTTTGTACATTTAAACTTCTAATCACAATGTGCACTCTCCTAAAATATGTTTTCTAAATGATAATTTATATTTCCAACACATCAATTGAGAGCTGAATAAGAGTTTAGATGTGAAATTTATGGCATGAGGGGGATTGAAACTTAGAACTAGGGATCATCCCCTTAATTAATTTGAAGGCCTAAGGACATAAGATTATAATAAGTGGTAGAATCTTATTTCTAGGAAAACTTGAAGGCTTAGACCTTAAAACTATGGCTTGATCCTTTTAATGCTTCCAAGGGTCTAAGGAACTGAGATTCTTCCAAGTAGAATCATCTCAAAACTCAAAATCTCAAAAGGCATGGAATTTAGAAATTTTTAAGGGGCCCATGATCTTGGCATATGAGTTTAGGCATGAAGTATAACTTAAGAGGTTACATGGTGATTAGTTATTTTAGTGATGGAATGAGGTAAATATTGATGGCTGAATTAATGTTTTCAATAAAAAGACCATCATCAATCAAATTTTCACCCTTTATAAGGTAGTTAAATACATATAAATTTGATGTAACATGAAAATACCTCAATTTTTTTGGTACCCTATTATAGAAGTGAATCTTTAGATTAAAGGGCTAGCTCCCTTTGATGAATCACTTAAGCTCAAACACTACTCTAACACTTGCTAGGAAAAGGGAGAGAAACCTAATCTAATGTAGGTGATGTATCAAATATATCTGATCACTACCAACTAATTACAATTACACTTTAAAGAATATACTAACCTACACATGACATTAATCTAAATATACCTCTCTATATTAATGTTTCTCATGAAGGTTTTTGAATCAAGTTTGAGCTAGGAGGATTAGTCAAGAGGTCATGACATGAAACTAATGAAAATAAAAATCACTAAACCCATAAAAAATCAATTTGGATACTTCAAGAGTCCTAAAAAAATGATTCCAAACTAAATATGAATGATAAACAAAGGAAAGAACGCCAAAGAAGTGAGACTATCACTTAGCAAGATCAAATAATCAAGCATACATATTGAAACTAGTCCATGGAGAATATAAAACTAGGTTATTATTCATTGATTAAAGGTTGTAAATGGATAGGGCTTCTCCATACCTATGTGGAGGATAAAAAATTATCCAATTAAGGATAAATATATAGATAAAGTGAGATAAGAAGGAGATAAAGGCATAGGAGAGAGAGACATAAGTGTAAAAAATGAGTTACAATAAGAAATAAGTTTGAAACTTCCCCATTAGGGCCTTAAAGGCAAGTTTTAGTCTTTTGAAGATGCTCTTCTACTCCAAGTGGCATGGATGTGGCCATCAAAATTTTTCACTAGCTCTCCAAAACTTTGCCTTACCTTGGATTATGGAATGACAAGTCACATTATTTATGGTCATATCATGTTGAGTTACACCCTTTCTCTAATTGTGACACTTCTCAAATGATTTCTTTAGGTTTCCTTTGACACATCACTGCATTCTCTTGTTAGGTGTCTAAAAGTCTCTTCATCTCACTAGGTCAATCTTACTCACAAGTTTAAAAACTTAAATTTGTATTCTCTAACTCATTTTATTTCCATGGATGTCATATTTACATCATAATAGACCTATATAAACTCATTTAGAGGTCTCAAACTACCAATGAACTTGTTATGCACCAAAAGCTCCATTTTGGCCTCATTCCTTATAACCCTAAAATCATGCAAACATTCTTGTGTAGAGAAGTGTAAGAATTTTATTAATAAAATAAATTCATATTTTATGATCTATTATGTCTCTACACCTCCATGCCAAATTTCAGGTCTTGAGAGTGAGTGGAAGTGTCCATCTATTTCTCTCTCCTAACTAGGTCTCAATTAGGCCTCCCTACTTAGATAATAAATTTTGTATTAATACACTTACCACACATTTTAAACCTAAAATAAACATGAAATTTAATTTTAAAACCCATTGAATATCATCCATGTCAAATTTAAACTTTTGACACCTTGTATGGACCTCTCAAGTAGCTTAAAATAATAATTTTTGGCCTATTATGTACAATTTCATACCTAAAAGTACCAACCAACAACATGGGGTGATTATTATGAGATATTTATAAGTTATTTAGGTCATTTCATAGGTCACACAACTCATTTAGATTCATATAAATCCTCTTCTCTCTCATCAGGTTGAAACTAGCCTATTTGGGTAGTCTATGATTGCCACAAGGTCTTAAGGATGATTCATAAAGGATATGATTTGGATGAACATAAAAATTCCATTAATAATGGTTATATAATATTTTAATATTAATTAACAATATATTAAGCCACCATGCATCCTTTCATGGAAGATATGAACATGTTTAGGAGACCCTTGGCTAATAGATTGCATTTTATGCTTAAAAAGTAAACAGGTCTGAAAGTGTTACTTTGGTACTAGTTTTGAGTTTAATATGACCAATATAGATCTAGAATAGTTATATTTAACTATATTAATGGTAATATTCATTATTTTTCTCCATTATGTCTCTTGCAACCTCATTTACTCAAGCCTGGGGTTTGTAGCCAAGTATGCCAAACTAACCCTAATAAGTTCTTTGAGTAATTTCCTTCACTTTCAGGGATTATAAACTCATTAAATTATTGTATGTACTCCTTACCACCTATTTATGGTCCTCAAATTTATGAAATCAAACCCAAATAGCTACTTTTTTATGACTATCCTTGTAGGTATTTTTATGTTTGATTTTAGGCTTCTTTAGCCTAAACAAGGTTTCCAAGTTTGTTTCATTTCTATCAACATAGGTCTAAGGGTATAAATAATAAACTAACACCATGAAACCATCCCTAATTTTTTTTAGCTCTCTTAAAACCTATTTATTTCACTATAGACAAACAAGTTTCTCCTAACAAGGTAGGCAGGCTTATAAGTGGTTAATTGGGTGAGTATGGAGAATTGAAGTTAGTTTTACCTTGATTACACTCCTATATTCCTCCTTTATATATATTTTATCTCTAATTACTTGAACACCTCAAGTTATATGGATAAATTATAGACCCTCATATACCACCTTCACAAGTTTTAGAAAACACTTGAATCACTTACGAAGAATTATAGGTAACCATTATGCATGTGTGTTTTCATTTAGGATTGGTCTAAAATCTTGAGGTTTTAGGATAATTTATTAAAAGTAATAAACTTATTCAATAAATCTTGTCATTTTAATTATATTTTAGGACCTTCTTAATTTTCCAAAGCTCTATATTTCACAAACAATACTATTTAAGACAACCTTCTCAATAGGTGGCTATAGGTGGTCATGAGAGGCGTTAGAAAGCATATTGTGTTTCAAGATATTAATTTTATACTAATGAGAAAAATATAACCTTATTAATTATATTAATCATATATTTAATTTCCCTTATATCCTTTTATCCCTTCCAAGACATCATACTCCACACACCTATAATTTTCTTTCTTGTACTTTCAAGGTTGGCTATATGTGACTATTTTAGAAGTTTGACATGAGATTAAGACTGATTTTATCACTCCATCATGTCACCTTAAAATAATTTATACTATTATTTAATATTAATCTCCACTTTATTACAACTTTTATTGACCTTTTAATGGAATTTTCAAACCCTTGCTTTCTTGCCTTCATATGCAGACTTGTGTAGGAGCATTAAGTTTGTGAATTCAATCTTCTCCATTTTATTGATTTTCCTTTGAAATTAAACATAATAATTTTATTTAATATATTTATTACTTGTATCATATCTACATTTTTATTTATTAAAAAAATTTCATCAATCCTTTTCATCTAATCTTTCGCTTATGTTCAAAATGAAGACCTACATGTTTGGGCATGTAGGTCTACCTTTTACTTAGGCAACTTATATATCACATTATTGAGATATTTGGACTTAAATAATATAATAATAATTATAATTTATTATTCCAATTTATTAATAATCTTATGCACTTGTAACTATACATTATTACACTTTAAATAAATTCCATTTTATCTGTACAAACCTGTGTATTACTCAACTCAAGGCTTTGTATGGAAGTTTATACATAGATGTTAGGTTTATTAATCATTATTTTATATTTTAATGGTGGTAATGAGTTGTAAATAAATTTAAAATAAGTGTATTTAATTTTTTATCACACTCTCCTTTACCGAAATACCTTAAACACAAACTTAGATTCATGGATGCTCATTCACAGATTTGCAAACCTATGAGCGACTAAAACACCCTATGACCTTTTTTGGAGAGAATTTTCTTAGGATACCACTTATTTTATTTTTAATTTTATTCCTCACAAGATAAATACTCTTATACAACCTTGGAAAATACAAAACCAAACCTTGTTACTCCATTATTATAGACAACTTGTACACACAGTCATCAAAATGAAAGAATATTGTGAATTGCTTAGAGAGGATGGTATTGGGGTTAAAATGGAGATTTTTTATATTTTATATAATGAGAATAATGAAACCATGATATGAAAATTTATTTATCACATCAAACTTTGAAAACCCTAGAGAAAATAAAAACTATGACAATCACTGTATAAACTATGCAAGAGAGTAGCTTTCCTTGCCAAATGGATTATTACATGTACCAATATAATTAATTAAGGTGTGTAATGGTTATTTATACCTATTATTATATTTTATAATTGATTTCATACATCCAAAAAGTTCACATTTACATTATAATTGTACAAAACTAAGCCTATGGGGATTTAAACCTAAAAAGGGCACCTTAACTCCTTAGAGATTATTCATAAAGACAAGGAGATCAATAAAACAAAAAATTACACTAAGTTGAAGGACATAGGATTAAATTATTTTGGTAAAAATATTATCCTCTTACTCCACCTGTACAACCTCTACCATGCATCTAAAAATAACCTTCATGATCTTATGAAGAAAGCAATGGAGCAGAGAGAGAGAGAGTTTAATACAATTTTTGGACTTGAAACATGATCCAAAGCTGTAAAATTACATGTGGAAGATGAAGGTATGAATATAAACTATTTTTACTTGTAGGTGATCTTAACAAGTCTATTCAAGTCCTTTAACTCCTTTCTTTGGCATTAAAATTCAAGATTCTAACTTCCTCTTGACTTGTAACTATCATGTACATGTTGGAAACTCTTTTTTAACCTTGAAAAAGTGTCATTTATATATTATTCACGTTTTTGGTCCTTATTATACATTGGAATTAGCCAAAAACCTCTTTTTCCTTCATTAAGCTTACCTTAAAGTCTATAAAAGAACCTTAAAGCTTCCAAATCAACATGAAATGTTATAATAAAGGTATTATGGCATTAAATAACCTTGAAATAAATCTAAGGACCTATAAAACTTCTTCAATAACTCCCATCACTCCATAGCAAGACTAGACCACTACAAGACTACTATAGGACTTTACTTTAATTTTTCCAAATAAACCTTAAACAACACTATTAAGGTTTTATGAAGACCTTTTGAAGGCTATATAAGGCATGATAAGACCTTTAAATAGGTTATCAAGACATGACCAAAATATTTCACCTATAGGGGTTGACATTTTGACTTTACATGTCAAAATTGGCTAATAAATTTGTGATTCATGGGGGTAGCATGCCTTCTATGTTAAATGGACCAGTAGCCTTATCCTTATATTGGGTAATGGGGTCATTTTCACTCATTTTCAGACCTAACCAGACCTTGACTGTGAAAAGACAATTTGATTTGATCTCCAAACCACACAAAATAAGACAACACACACCATGCAAAGGGAACAAATACATACATGTGATATCAATCACTTAGGAAAAATAACAATGACACAAACAAAATATATTGTATAATTGAGATGAAATTTTCTTCTTCTTCCTAAGAAAAGGCAAGCTCATACTATCTCTTTCTCCATAAGATGACAAATTTCATGAGGCAAGATGCCTCTTGACCCTTGGTTTGGTTGTTTTCATCTTATTCTTGAATGTCACTCCTCTTAGGATGATCTCAAATGAATAAATTCCATTTGAATAACAATCACATATGAAGGTGAATTCATCTTGTGTCTCAATCTCATTTTCATACTCTTTCTTGATGTTTGTGTCTATTTCAAACACGGTCATCTATTAGATTATAGGAATAGCCTCAAACATGGTACCTTAGAGGTTGTCATATTGTCCTTCAATAATAAATTTATATTTAATAACATATTTAAACTATCCAATATGGCATATAAACCCTTGAAGAGTCTCAAATTCATCAAAAATTTCCTTGAACTTCTACCAAATATCATCTTGGTCTATGAAGATAGCAACAAATTTATCTTGTATTAGTTTTTCAAATTCAATCTCTTGATCATTTTATAGAGTGTCATAGTTATCATATATTTATTTATCATAGACTTGAAACTTTTTGTGGTGTTCTTCAAGAAATCTTTTGTCACTAAGAACCTTATACTCCTTATCAACAATCTGATTTTTCTCGCTTAGACGTGATATCTCCTCAAAACTTTCATATTCCTTAAAAATATGTGAATAGGATAGCCACATGTCCTTAAAATCACATTAAACATTTGAATGAGACTCAATAAACATAGATTATATTATGTTCCTCTCAAAATCCTTTCCTTCCATGTCTTGATCAACCTCTTCATTAGCCAAGGTAGCAATCCTAGCATTCTATTCATGGAAAGCTACAACCTCATCAAGATAATCTCTTTCTTCACTAAATAAGACTAATTTGTGTTTGTATACACTAATGAGAGTATAAATGGTGAATTTTTCATCATAGACACTTGAATCATCTTCATCAACTACAATTATAGCTTGATCCTCTTCATTTACCTCCCATAGGATGGGTTCCTCTTCAAGAAGGGATGTGGTGGAAGGGTGATGATCAAGTTCATGAGTTAGAGAATGTGTATGAGGTATGGTGGATAGGTCATTAATGGGTTTTATAATGGATAAGATACTCTTAGAAATTGAAATATTTGGAATGGTAGATTATTCAAAGAACTCTTGGAGATATAAAACATTGAGTTGGGAAATGGAAGGGATATTTTATTCAACAAACACCTCATCTTTTTTATGGAATTCTTGAGGATGTTTAATTACTAAAAAATTATCTTGAACCTTATCAATTAGAGTCTCATTCTTGTTTTAAAAACACTTTTGAATAGATAGACAAGATAGAAGTTCTTGTAGAGAGGGAAGTGGGGCTTGATTAGGCACAAAGCTCTCTTTGTCTTCAACCTCTTGATTTTGGATCTCTTTAGGTCCTTTCATCTTAAAATATAGCTCTTTTATTTTCATATATATACTCTCTTGGAATAGCTTTTATTGAAGGTGGTTAGTGACCTCACGAGGGTAAGAAACACAAGAAGGTTGGTGTGAGATACAAGAGGAATCTTGACAAGGGATGAGAGAGATTTGAATAAGTTTAGATTCTTATTTGACTTCAACTCCCAAAACTATACTTTTCTCAATTTTATCACTTCATTAATTCACCACTTAATTCTAGCCTAGAATTTTGAAAGACTTGTTAGGGGGTTCTTGATGAAGAGAAGTGGGATCCTAGCTCTCAAAAATAGGCTGATCAACAATAGTCTCCTCTTTCCTTTGAATTATCTTCTATATGTAATTCTAAGAAGGAAATGTTTGAGGAACACATGAAGGACTTGGAACACTTATAATCTCACTTGGAAATGTCTTTTGTTGGGCCCCAAGACTATGTTTAAACACTAGCTAGTTTAGGATGGGGAAAGAGTGAATGAGTTCTAGTTTGTATCAAACATAGAAGGAAGCCAAGAAAGCATGAGTAACAATAGAAGTTACTATGACAAAATTAGAAGAACCACTAGTAGATGGAATAATCATTACTGAAGTTGATCTAGAGGTGCTTGAAAATATTTCATATTAGGACATGAAATTTCTTGAATAGGTCTTGATGGGATATAAATAGGTGTCACTTACACAAAAAAACCACCTAAAAGAGTATAATAACTACACTTCAAGAAATATGCAAGACCTTACACATGACTAGGTGGTATATACAGGGGTAAAAACCAAAACATGTATGACTCTATTTGATATCTCTATTTGGGACAAACTAGTGACCACTAGCATGACTCAACTCTATGAGTTGTCAAGTTTTGGGACGTTAGAGGAACTCAT
Organism: Torreya grandis; assembly: GCA_037957365.1. Taxonomy (NCBI): domain Eukaryota; kingdom Viridiplantae; phylum Streptophyta; class Pinopsida; order Cupressales; family Taxaceae; genus Torreya; species Torreya grandis. The sequence goes on from JARHVA010006423.1 coordinate 79,247, forward strand.
ATAGTTTCTCCTCTCATGCATCCATAGGGACTGATTATGCTTTTTGGGGAAGTGTATGAGGCTATTTGTAAGCCTTATCAAATGAATCACTAGACTCTTATAATCTAATGAAAATATCCACCACATGATGATAGATGATGTTGAAGTGGAAAGGGTCAAAACAATATTAGGTTATTACAAAATAGGTTTTGCATTCCAAATTAAAGACATTAATGATCCTAAGATGAGAGAAACTAAGCACCTAATAAGTTCAAAACTATGTTCCAGTAATTAATGGATGGATATCATAAAGACCTACCTATGGATCACCTACCACATAATATTGGGGTCAAATTTAACATCACCACATTACTAGTGGAGGAAATGATAAGGAGCATGCTCAAATGTCATACTATGTGAGAGATCTTCTAGTGGGGGTCCATGTTAATACTAATTGTGATGGAGGAGATTAACAAGCTTTATGGTGATGAAGATAACATGTGGGTCTTCCCGATGTATAATGAATCCCAAACATTGAAATATCAAAATTATAATTTCCTCCTTTCACCCTAAAGTACAAATCCTGAGTAATGGGATGGTGCATGTGGTACATTAATGCATTTGGAGAGGAATGGTATATTCCTAAGAAACACCCCTAGATCCTATTTGGAATGATTAATTTCATTGTTATGAAACACTTATGTAGTACAATTGACACTCATAAATAATAACCAATCTATTTGGATAAAACTTCTTTACACATTTTCAACTAATTAATTCATAGATACACTCATAATAATCCCAAATGCATAGTAGGTGGACATCTTGGTGCAGGCTATGGATGAAAAATATTTAGGTTAAGGTTCCAATATGTGAACCTAGGAATCAAAATAACCAAAGATAAGGGGGATGACTTGAATGTCACCAATATCTATCCCCTTGAAAGAGAAGTCATCTTTGAGCACATCCATAGGCACTTATATGAGATGAAGCTAAGGAATAAGGGTAAGCACACAAAAAAAGATTATTACCTCCCAATTCAGGTCTATGAAGAAGGAGAGTTGGTGATAATGGCACTGCTAAAATTCCCTTAAAATAAATGGGGAGAAACCATGGAGGAAATACAAGAGTACATCTGATTAAATATCACCTCTAGTGATGAATCCACTTCATTTGAACCTAAGAATAAGCATGTGGTCTTCACACCATGGATTACATCACCCAAGCCAAGGGAGAAGAAAAATATTAAGTCTAAAGGGACAATGGTAATGCCCATGATAACCTTGGAAAATATGGAGGCACAAGAGGTGCATGAGGAAGTAGAGGCAAATACTATGCATGAAGATATGGAAGAGGAAGTGGAGGAAGAAGAATAATATGGAAGGATGAGAGTATATATCTTTAAATAATAAAAAGTATAAGAATATCCCAATGTCATTGTAGTTTAGGAGGCTCTCTAAGGTGTCACTATCACTGCACTTGGAGAAGGAAATAATCTTGCACCCACATCAGATAAGAAACAAGTTACATAAACTCTTTAAACTAAAGTGGAAAAGAGAAGTGCATAGAATGAGATGGGCCAAAACAAAGTGGAGATAGAAATGGTGCTAGCACTAGAAAGTAAAAGGGAGGACATAAATTCCAAGTGTATGACACCAAAGGAAATTATGCAAGTAGAGGTTAAGGAGATAAAGGATGAAGAGGAAGGTAGAGATAAATAAGGCCAAAATAGAAAGGGCCAGAGAGAAATGGAAAAAAATAGGGTTATTAAAAGTGTAAAACCCATGAAGGAAAATGTAGCAGAGGCACCTATTTCCCCCACTATCATAACAAAATATGCCATACCACAGGTGTGCCAAAGTAGTTAAGGGGTGCCTAGATGTAAGGAAGGTGATATTGGTACCTTAAAAGAGTAGATAAAGAGCATAGTAGAGACCCAATAAACATAGTAAGGCAAAGCTAACATTGATGAAGAAGAATAAATAGATGAAGGGGATAAGTTTGAGGTAGAATCCTTACTAAAGAAAGAAGAGATCTTGGAGGAGGGCACTAGGGAAAGCACTATCACCAAAGAGGAAGGACAGATGGAGTTTTCCATCCCTAAAGATGAAGATGTTTATTTGAGATTATGAGAGAATGCATAGAAGGTATTTACTAATGAGGATTATTATATGCTAGAGTACATGCCCTTTGGATCTATCATGGTAAGGATTCACTAGAAACTATCCTTTGCCTTTGATAGTTATATGGATGGGCCTCATTTCAAGGTTCTAGAAAAGGAAATCCTAAGCATAGATCAACCAAAATAATGGAATGACTCCCTTATTATCAACCCCCATTCCATGAAAATAATAAGGTCAACCAACACCCTCATCTTAATGGCCTCTGAGCTATCACAAAATAACATCATGAACAATGTTAGAGCCTCAACTTGTAAGAATATCACACTAGAGGTATAGGAAAAAATCAAAGCCATGAAATTCAAGTTAATACAATTATCTAAGTGTATATAAAAATTTGAGCCATCCCTCTTAGATGGCATTGACACCTCAATTTTTCTAGAGGTTGGTAAGGTGTGTGTGCTAGTGGAGTAGATGCTCCCAAGATTCAAGGTAGAATTAGTGACAAAAAAAGAGCAAGACCCTTGCACTAATGTAAAATAAGAGCTTGTTATAAAGCTTGAAGATGTTAAAAATATCTTCATGAATCTTGAAGAGGGAAAAAAATTGGTTGACACAATATTTTTCAACTTCTCCATCGAGGCATCAATCATCAATGCATGCCTAAAAAAAGGCAAAAGTGGAAAAAGATGAACTAATAACATAGGCACAGAGTATGATCAAGGATAAACATGCTTATATAATGGTGTAGGTCAACACTTTGATCACCTAAATCAAGACCTCAGAGCAAAACCTGGAAAAAATATTTTTCACCTTACAAACAAAGACATACAAATAAGGAGCAATCCTATATAAAGGCATAACAAAGGCAAAATAAAGACTACATGCCTTTAAGAAAGAGTTGGAGAAAAATGATGTGATCACCCTTAGTGACATCTATATAGAAATCAATGGCATTATATAAGAAATGTAGCTCATAATCTAGGCCTCTGAGGACTTCATAGTGAAACTAAAAGATCATGTACTCAAGTTTTATGCACCATAAGCACTAGAAGACTAGTTCAAGGGTAGACTAAAAATTTTGTATTGGGTAATGTTGGGCCCCAAATATATCTATGTATAGGATCTCTACTAACATATTATACACTTGGGTGTGAGTTAATTGTATACATATAATATTTTCAAAATTTTATTGATTACTAACACTTTGTATCTTATAGGAACCCATAGAGTCTCAATATCTTTGAGTGCATGCCTAAGGGATGCACTAGGAAAGGGGTGGGTAAACCATTAGTGATTCATAAGATTGTTGTCCCTTTTACCACTTGCCATTTACACACTTTTATACTAGAATTATTTACCCTAAGATTATAATTCTTTGTTTTACCCATTCTAAACATTTATCATGTTTTATCTTCATTGTTCTTTCCTTGATCCCCTTTTTCTAGTTGACTATGCTAGGCTACCTGGGTCAACCCTATAATGCTTATTTTATTTTTCAATTTGAGTTGTGAGCCCTTAAACTAACTAAGATTAGGACATAGTGATTTACCTCCTAAAAACACACAAGGTCGACTGGGTTGACCCTATACAACTTACATATTCATAAGGATTTAGGGAAAGATCCACCTATATATATAAGTTCATTTCCAACCATTTCAGAATAGAAAAGTGAAGAAGAATAAGTGTAATTCAACATATGCTTATTGACCATTCTACTTGAGGAATAATGCTTAGGTACGTACTTTTTTTAGAGATATGGATCTTTTGTTGTGGATAAGTCTTTTGGATGCATAGATAGATTATATATCGTATAAATGATTTGTATTTGTTATCCTTACATACCACAAAAATATCTTACGAAGAACTTCGGCCAAGGGAAAGATTAAGGCTCAGTAGGTTCATCTTCAAGGTAAGTATTCCTAACTTTATTTTTCCTTTGTAAGAGTAGATAGATAATGAAGTTGTGCTTCTCTTTCATGCATTAGGACTTTATATACATTTACGTGAGTATATGTCTTCTATACATGTTTAGTTTAGTTTTTTTCTAATCCCAACTTTGTGTCACAAAATTTTGTGAGTACTAGATTAGATTTATTTTCTTATTTATTAAAATAGAGTGAACATTAAACCTAAGATTTTTTTAGCATTGTTGCATCATTGTGTTAGACTGTAGTCTTTGGAACCCTTCTTATCATGGTGTATTATCGTAAGTGATCCCCTAATCAGGTATAGTGGATAGCCATATTGGTCATGCCCCTACATAAAAAATGTATTACAAATCAAAAGTGTAGGTATGATATATCTTCTTTTAACTATGATTGATTTATAGACATGATGTATTTTTAATTACATACATTTTGGTCAACCCGATGTAACCTAAGCCTTTCAGGATTTGTTTTCCTTATTTCACTTCTTTCATGTTTTCATCATTATTTTTATCATATATTTTCCATACTAGATTGACTCCATCGAAAAGGTATCTAACTTTTGTGCACAAGATTTTAGGTACAGACTACTGGATCAACCCTGTTAATCGAGTATAATTTTTCAAACATCTAGTATAGACTACTAGGTCAACCCATTCAACCTTATATATTTTCAGGCACTCAACAACAAGTTTCTATAAATCTTGATTGACCTAGTTGACCCAATTAGCAACATTTACAAGAATATATCAAGGTTCTTGAAAAAAAATATTCATTCTCTACATCTTTGATCTACCAAGGTTCTTTTATATCTCTTTATTTATAGTCTTTCATTTCATATTTTCTAGTCTTTAAATCTTCCCTTACATAGTCAACTGAATCGACCCTACCGACCTAGTTCTATGTTTTATGTGTTGTCTAAATAACTAGGTTAAATTTTCCAACCCTATTCATTTTTAGACCTTACTTATATAGTATAGGATTGTCCATGTCAAACCTTTTCTATATTTTTTGAATACACTATTGACCATATCAACATTACACCTTGTTTTAAAGTTGGAATTAACCTTATATACTAGTAATTAGTTCACACTTTATTTTTTTTAACTTTCATTCTTAGAACAGATCACATAGTTTAATTAGGTGGTTTTCAATTAATCATTTAGTTTCACTATTTTTTATTTTATTCACACATGATCAAATCACAAAATTTAAACATGTATTTTAAAAAAATTCTACCAAAGACCAACATTCTTGGATTTCATCACCAAGGGGGAAGCTAACTTGATGTTTTGTTCAAGTATTAAGGCTAAGAATCCAACACCCTTATCATTTTAGTGTGTGAAATGAGGGGGTAAGACCTAATACCAAGCATATATCATTACCACTACATATCCCTTTCATCCCAAACTACCTAAAACCATCCTTAGATTGCTTTTTAGTTCCTTACTTATAGCCAACTTCCCATCACATGTAAAATCATATATTAAATGCATACATTATGGGGAGCACATGCATGGTTCCTTTAAATTTACATTCTGATTGGACCTATGATCCAATTTCATTTTTATCTATCTATTATATCATTTGATGCTATATCAAATTCATATTTTATTATATAGTGATCTTACTTTTTTTACTATATCTTGATTATATTATAATTTATCTTTGCATATGATTTCCTTTTTTTATCATTGTCCTCTCTTTCTTTCTTGATTTTTTTATCAAAACTCTCTTTTTATGTCTTCATGATTGTTTGATTTCTTATCTCTATTTTTCATAGATAATTGTTATTGTGACTTGGTTATACAAGATCTATTCCCTTTAGTTCTTGTCTCCTTTTACCATATGATCAGTTAGAAAATAATGCATCTCATTATACTTTCCTTTCACTGGTCCACCTTTGGATCTCCTTTTTCCCTTATTCCTTTTTTTCAAACTAAGCATATACATGGTTGAGACTTGAGATCACATGTTAGTTAATTATTAATCTTAAGTGTCCTAGTCAATCTTTGTCTTTGCCTAAATCTCACTCATGTGTATCATTAAATATCTCATGATTGGTCATTCCAAATCCATATGGATGTAGAATCGTAAAAATCCATAAAAATTTAAAAGCCAAATCATTTAAAATAAAAAGAAATGATATAAAAGGCAAAAATATTCTTAAAAATAAAATCAAACTAAAAGACATGATTTAAAGCACATTTCCTTCTTCTAGTTGAAGCTCAAAATCCATAGTTGGCCTCATGATAGAGCTAAGATCCTTTGGGGTGAAGTATGCTAGTAGATTAGAAGAGGAGAATAAAAAATATTTTAATGCTACCTACTTTTTCATGCAATTGACCAATCTTCATAGTAGACCAATGGATCTGTAAGGAGTCCTAAAGAATAGGGAACATGTTTTGGGAAGGTAGTCTCATCTTACTTTTCTTTGTACAAATCTACCTTCATGAGTTAATCTTAATACCATGCATATTTTCATACCAAGATCTGTGTCTATATTGAACATATTTCCTTTGTACATTTATGGTAACTAGTCACTTAGTGTCTTCTCATGTCCTTAGTATGCCTCTTGTCTCCTAACGTCTTCTCATAAGACACCTAAGTCTTGATTTTTACATTCCCTTTTTCATTCCCTATATCCCTTATATTTCCTCTTCAAAAATATTATTTTGTTTACTAATTACTCCCATTGGGATCTTATTTATGAGTTACTTTGTAAGACCACATATATGACCTGACATTCCTCACAAATTACCACTTTTTTACTTCCTATTACCCACATTCTTTGTTACCTGATTGTTTCATATTTTTTCACCCTAGTGGTGTTCTCTTTATGAGTTATAGTATAGGACCATGAATAGGACCTAAAATTCCTCACCAAAATTTCCAATAATACAAGTCACAAACAAAATTACATGTGTCAAATATGAGATATGATATGATTGATTATGAAGTTACACATCATTAACATGCTTCCCAAATTGATTTAGTATGTTTTATGTTTACTTCATTTCTCTGTCACTTTTATTTTATTATTTTTAGAGTTAATGTAAGAATCCAATCATTTCTTGAATTTTTCATACTTCTCATCTTGAATTAGTGTGATAAATTTAAAACCAATCTTTTGCCAAATTTTTTTTCTCTTATACTTTCCAACATGATTTAGTATATTTGATTGACTTAATTCATTTGCTTTTATAGCATTTGTTCCCTTTTACATAACTTCCATTTTATTACATTGTTTTCATACTTCCCAACATGATTTATTATGATTTTAGTTGTTTTAATTTAAAGAAAAAATATTTTGATTTGGTTTTAAAACAAATTACTTTTTACCATCTTATTTTACCATGCCTTGCTTCTTCATGCTTGGTCCTTTTTCTTGTTACTACACATTTTCCAACTTGAAACAGTGTGCAGTAATTTTTTGATTGATTATATTCTACCAATACCTTTTCACCTATTTATTTTTAACCATTCATGTGTCTCACATAATGCTAGAAAAGAAACCACATCTCATATATTTCTTATAGTATATACAACAATAGCTAAACACATGTGCTAGAAAGATATATATATATATATATATATATATATATATATATATATATATATATATATATATATATATATATATATATATATATATATATATATATATATATATAAAGCATTCAAAACCACAACCATAATGATGACAACATACACAATAGACATAAATATGAAAAAATGATACATCATATATATCTCTCATGAGTTTTGATACATTAAATACTACCATATATACAATGCTCCAATTCTATGGTTGGGCTCCATCTTATCCATCTCATGCCCTAGCCACACTACCTATCAAGGCGTCATTATGAATCCTCCAAATAGTACAATATAAAAAGGCCATCTAAGATCTTAATACATCTACTTATCCCTCTATATGTGCCAAATGTGACTACACCTACACCAAATGGGCTAAGGTCACCATGTGTGTCTTCCTCTCTTGTTCTTATACTTGTGTCATATAGATTAAGGTTGTTATATGTGTCTATGTCATTTGCATCACTATATATAGATGTGTAGCTATCTCCTCTACTAGGGGATTCCATGCTCATATCTCACCTACACCCATATCTTTTGGTGGATTCATCTTCTCTCTCTACACTTGTATCTACCTCATTACATCTCTAACTAATTGAAACTGACTTACCTAAGCTGGGGGAAATGGTACACTTGGGTCCTCTAATGCATTAGGGTCATAGGGATGCAAATTCTCATCTAGGACATCATGGAGTAATCCTCTAAGAAAGTACCCTGATATCTCTTCTTCATCTTTATCTACTCCTAAAAAATCACACCTAGAGATATATTTGATCAAAGATATATCTCATAATATATATCTACCTCTAAGTCTCTATTTTAAAATAAAAACTTAAGAAATAATTTATTCATATTTATTACCTATATGTGTCTTGGCCACTATGGTCACACCATCTATGTGACTACATATCACAACATCTCCATCCGCATGGCCTTATAACACCTCCTCAGCAGGTCACCTCTTTAGTACAAACTTAGCTATTATGGATTGCATATACCTCATCCTATGCCTGAGTGGCCTCTCTATCATTCATCCCTCCTTTGGCTCATTTATTGGGTCATCAAGGATGACAATATTCTCCACTCTCTCTTGATTCCATGATACCATTGACACCATGCCCTCGATGGTCATATATTATCTTACTATGGATATAGTGGTGGTAACTCTAGTGCTACTACCTTTTCACCCATCTCCTCTTTCTCTGATCCCTATCAAGCTCATCCAATCCATGATATATCATGACATGGTTTGAGCATTGGCCTCATCACTAGTGGCCCTAGTCCCATCCTCCCCTGTAGCTCTCTTATATGCCAAGCCCACTACTTGAGCGTCAATATCAATGTTAATAGATAAGGTAAGCCCATCTATTATAGTACCTATACCATTAGATGCGTGTCTCTTCACTAGGTGTAGTGTCCAACCACCTCTATACTCATTTTAGCTAGTGTAAATATGTCTTAGCTTGGCCATGTAGTTATTATGTACCCATATGGATACCACACTATGTATGCACATCTCACTATCTTTACACTGGTATGTGGGGCATGACCCATGCTACATGGTCCTCTCTCCATCTATGTACTTAAGATAACCTATCATTGATGGCATAGGCAACCCAATTGATTGATATATAGGAAACCTATCATATATCCAATCCATCATAAATATGACCAGTCCTATCAACTTCTTGCCTCTAGCCATCACATCATATAGATCATGTATGAGCTGTACTTAGATGATAAAACTAAGATAATATAGTACCCCCTCCTATAAGATCATCCTACTCAAGGTTACAATGAATAAGGGTAATTTGTCATTTAACTTGTGACATAGCACTCACTATGTCATAAGTCTTATCAAATCTTTTTTGATATCAAAAAATATGTGATGCATATACATCAAACATACTAAATTTCTTAACTACCAATACCATATTCAAACATGTATCCCACATGGATAAGGCTTTCCTCTCCTCTAATATGTTTTTTATACCTATATTCACCATTATTCCTAGTACCAGTAGCTTCAAGATGACATGAAAATCTTCTAGAGTGATAGCTACCTCTACTACATCCCCATCCACCTCTTATCTAAAGGTGTTATCCAATCATTCACAACATCCAAGGAACATGACTAATAAATCCACATTTAGGGAAATCTTACATAAATTAGTTATCCCTCCTAAGCCTATAGATACTAAATTAGCTATATCTCCAATTTTAAGGTGCTCTAGTAGATCTAGTAGCCAAGACCTGGGTCATCCTTGCAACCAAAAAATAAGAAAAGATGCATTAGATCTTCCATGTCATGTATAATCACAATACATTCATTTTATAATTTCAATAGAAAAATCAAGCCTAAACTGATTTAATTAATTCAATTTTACTTATTTTTATCCCACTCAATCCTTTTTGCCATTATTTGGTCATTTTGAGCCATTCTAGCCTTCTTTCAACCTTTTAAATGCATTTTGATACCATTCTGATTCTATGGTCAACCTAGTTTGACTAAAATTTCCCTATTTTTGACCTGGTTAACTTTAACATCTAATTCAACCCTCTTCCTTTCCCCTCCCTAGTATGACATTATCATTTTGGACTTTATGGACTAGTTTTAAAAAATGTATTAGGTCAGTAGTCTACAAAACATATAAGGTCGACACATACCTACTAGGTTAGCAGTGTGGATTTTGCCTATTTTCAACCTACTAGGTTGACTGGGTCAACCTAGTTTTTTTTCCTTACTGACCCCTTACATTATCCTAAAAAAGTGTCTTCTAGAAAATTTACCCTATTTCATTCAAAACCATTTTCCTAATTGATTTTTCCTAATTATATAATCTAATTTGGATTGATTTTAACATATATAAATGAATTTTTTTTCTAAAAATACACTTAATTCATTAAATTACTCCAAAAACTAGCTTAAGATTCATAGTTACATACATGTAGTGTACCCACTATTGCTCTTGGAGCTCCCCCTCATCTATCTTGTCATTTCCTCACAATCTTAGCTTGTTTGGTCTCCAGAGATATTTTCTCTCTTCACAAGTCAAAATAACCAAGTGACTTCTCTTTCCTCCTATTTAAAAACACTTTTCAAAATTCAAATTCTTCAATTATTTTTACGTAGATTCCTTATTTTACTTATATATTTGTCTCTACTCATCCATTTTTTAAACCATAAAATGCATTAGATTCATGATTATGTATAAAATCATTTCCACTATCATATGCCTATTTTCTATTTTTTTAAATTTTTGGCTATTTTTTACACTAACTTTTATAGGTCCACCTAATGTTCTTCACATTGTATGCCTTCACTTCTCTTATAGTCTATTTATATATATACAATGCTAAGGTAAGTAAAGGTATGTCTTTTTCAATTCTATCCTTTCATTTATCTTATTCATTACTCACTGCACTTTACTTAGCATCAACATTGTGTGTTATCATGTTCTATTCCTGAAGCACCATCCCATGTTGCACTTACATAACATGTGATGAAATTCAAGTGGAACATATGTATACACATAATATTTTTAAAATTTTATTAATTATGGACACTTTTTATCTTTCAAGAACTGATTGAGCCTTAATCTCTCTAAGTTCATGCCTTATGAGGTATACCAAGAAAGGGGTAGGAAAAGAATTAGAGATTCATAATATTATTGTCATTTTTTCCAATTGCTATCTATACACTTGTATCCTAAAACCATTTACCTTAAGATTATTTTTCTCTATTTTGCCCATTCCAAACATTTTTCATGTTTTATCCTCCTTGTTCTTTCCTTCATCCCTTTTCTCTAGTTGAATGTACTAGGTTGACTGGGTCAACCCTGTATAATTTTAAACCTCTAATTACTGTAAATGGTTAACTAGGTCAACACTATACCCTTTCAGGTGTTTTTCACTTTGAGTTTTGTCATCCCTTTGATCAACCTAAATTGAGACCTAGTGTTACCTCCTGAAAGCATATAGGTTTGATTGGGTCAACCCTGTACAATTGACATATTCAGAAGGATTTAGGACAAGATCTACCTATATATACAAGCTCATTTCCAACCATTTGAGAATAAATAAGTTAAGAATAATAAGTGAGAATGAAAATATGCTTATTAACCATTCTACTTGAGGAATAAATCTTAGGGTTTCATAATTTATTTGGAGATACAAATAGTATCCTATGGAGAAGTTTTTTGGATGCATAGATAGGTTGTGTATCCTAGAGCTGATTTATCATTGTTATCCATACATACAATAACAATCTCTTATAAAGCACCTTGTCCAAGGGAAATATTGAGGCTCGATGGGTTGATCTTTAAGGTAAGGAATTGTAACTTTATTTCTCCTTTGTAAGAGTAGATAGATAATGTAATTGTGCTTCTCTCCCATGCATTAAGATTTTGTATGCATTGACATGAGTATATGTATTTAATGCATGTTTAGTTTAGTTTATTTTCTTTATAACCCCCAATTTTTTCCATAAGATTTATTTAGAACTAGATTAGATTTACTTTCTTATTTATTAAAATAGAGTTAACCTTAAACCTAGGACTCTTTTATGACTTTTGCATGATTATGTTAGATTGTAGGCTTTGAAACCCTTCCTAGCATGGTGTATTGTGATAAGTCATCCCCTAATTGAGTCTAGTGGATCCCCATATTGGTTATTCTCCTACTTAACAAATGTATTCCCAATTAGAAGTGGAGGTATGCTCTATACTCTCTAAGCTAGGATTCATTTATAGACATGATACATTTTTGATTGCATATAATAAACACTTGTTATGATTGTTATTTTTTCATATTGTGTGATCAGTTGGGAGGAAGATAACCCACTCTATATTGACCCAATCATCATCAAGAATTGGGCACATAGGAAAATCATGGTATGATGGAAATAGGGTAGTGCAACCGATGGAGTGATTCCATCCAGCACCAACTTAGCACCTGATGAGATCCTTTCAACTTGGCACTAAGATATCCCCAAGTGATATAAAATTTGAGTTTAATCCTATTAACAAAGGGAGAGATTGAAGTATCAAAGGCCTATAGGACTAGTTCTATATTCTATATTCACCATTAGAGCTTAGGTTTTAGTTTGAGATGCCTTTGAGGCTCCCTATTAGAGTGCCCAAGCTTGATTATGAGCCTTTAGGCCTTTAACATCTTTAAGATGAGCATTTTATTAAATTTTATTGATGAGTATATTAATAGCTCAAATAATGTATTTGAACTTTTTTTAATGATGAGTATATTCATGAAATGCTTATAATAGTTTTAAGTTTTGAATTTATATTATGAACATTAATTTCTAGTGATATTTTAATGTAACCCATTAATGTTGTTCTTTTAGCTCATGATGACATCAACACCCTATATAAGAAATGTTCTAAGTATAGGAAAGACCATGTGCCTCACAATGATACCTATGCCAAAGTACGAGCCTAAGATTAAGCCCCTCATATAATTAACCCATTAAAAATTATAAGATCTTGAATGATTATAAGCCAAGGAAACTAGTTGCTTGTGCCCATGAACTTACCATATCCATTACAATAACCATAGTCCCTAGAAGATAGAGTTGCACCAGGGCACAACTAGCCCAACACAGGGTATGATCCTTTCTATGATATGTTTCATGTGAGTGCATAAGTCTTGTGACTCATGTGAATTAATTCCATCATGGTCGAGTGATAAATTTTGAGCATTAAAAGATTAGTCAAGACTTGTGCCACATTATAACAAATCTAGATTAGATTTAGATAGCAAGATAAGCACTTGACAAGGTTGATGATTTGAGGGACCATATTTTATACAAAATCTCTTGGTGGAGAATGGATGGAATATATTAGGTATGAGGTGGTATTGATAGTATCCTCTTGAAATAAATTAATGAAAATTCACAAAATAATATATTTATCTAAATAGAAAAAATATAAAAGGGTTTTTTTGGGATATACCTAAACCCCTTGGGCTAAAATAATATGCTTGAGATACTCCACTTTTTCCTGGCCAAAAGAATGTTTGGATTGTTTTACATAATGATGATTATAAATTAGAAATTATAGTATGAGATCTAGATGTTGGAGATGCTCATACCATATTTTATCATAGATGAGGATATCATTGAAGAAGACTAGAATAAATTTATATTGGTAAGGCTAGAATATTTTATTGATCAATTCTTAGAATGTTGAACGAACATTAGTGAGTCCAAAGATCATGAATAGAAACTCATAGTGGCCATCATGCATTTATAAAGTTATCTTAGGCATATCATCCTCATGAAGCTAGATCTAGTAATATCCAAAGTAGAGATCCAACTTTGAGAAAAAATGAGTGCCATGAAGCTCAAAAATAATAGGGATAGATAAATTATCCTTGATATTGATATGATTAAGTGATCAGAATCCAATGCAGAGACACCATGACCCATATTTTTTCTAGATAAGGAAAACTGGGGAAAAATATGGGATGGTACTAAGGTCAATAATGGCTTGCTTTAGTAAGTCTTAAATGAGCATCTTGATCTGTATATTTTGATGAAATGGGTAGTATTAGGGATTGATGTTGGGAGGAATGATTATAGGAAGGATTTGAATACGGTAGTCCTCTAGTCATGAAGGTGGAAATCCCACTAGTTTGATAAAGACACATGTATACCTATGTAGAATAGTTTTTAGATCAAGAGTAGTGAAGACCAGTTATGGTTGTATTTGAATGGAATAGATCTAGGTAATGATATTGTGTGAATTATTATTAAGAAGAGTTTCCATGTGATGTAAACTTATGATGCTGAGACACCCTAAGTGTAAGCCTTTCAATACATATTTTTTCCCATTTTATAAAAACTATATCCAAAGGTCATCAAAATCCCATAAGATGGGTCCAAGTATGTGTAAACATCAGACTCCCAAAACAACATCACATCCTTGTAAGGGAAAGTAAAATATGTTAGAACACAAGTTATAATCTATAATAGAGATAAAAACATTGTGACACTTCCCTTTACAAGGTAATGTGCGCCCATTAAAAATCATGACTTCAAATTTGGAGTAATGAGGGATAAAAAAATCAACCTATCTAGTGATATGAGGGTTAATGAAGTTATGAGTGCTATCAAAATTAGTGAGTATTGTAAGAGGGATCTTCTTGAAGTAACCCATAAATTTTAAGGTTTGTGGGGTGGTGACTCCTACTAAGACATGGAAAGAAATATCTAGTTGGTCTTCCTAAGAATCGAGATCCATAATTAGTTAAGCTTATTTTAGATCATCTACTATATCTTGATCATCTTCCCAAACATTAGTTTCAATTTGAGAGTCCAAATCTAGTTGCTATATCTTTTACTTGACACATCGATGTCCTCAAGTGAATTTTTTAACACAATTATAACATAGTCATTTTTCTCTATGTGTTTGTATCTATTATTTAGTCAAATTCTTAATAGGAATGGTTCTAGGGGTTAGTATTACATGAGATCATTATGGATTTATATTTATAAATGGAGAAAAATTGGATTTGGATCATAGTTGAGTTGTGATATTATCCTCTTCCAACTTAACCCACCCTAGGTCTTCTATCATTATGTTGGGCCAAAACATTTTGACCTCAGATCTAATTGCATCCTTAAAACTACTGATAAATTAACTCCTAAAATAATTCATTAGATAATCCCTCTATATGATTGGCTAGTTTTTCATATTCTATATGATATTCTCTCATGGTTCTTGTTTGGTAAAGTTTAGAGAGTGCTCTAGTGAAGTCATCAAAAGCATTAGGGCCAAACCATTGAAAAATGAGGGCACTAAAATTGGTCCATATTGGCTCATCATGAGCCTTTATATACCAATGGTACCATTAAAGGGCTTCTTGTTTCAAGTGAAAGGATAAAAGTAAGACTTTGTTGGCATCAAAAATATTATGTAGACTAAAATATTATTCTACCTAATAATCCATCTAGTTATATCTACACCATTAAATCGAGGAAAATCAAGGTTTGGACCATGAAAATTATTGGAATAATAAAACTTGGTGTTTGAAGAGGATTTTTGATGCCATCTATTATTCAAGGTGGTATGTTGAAGATTGAGTTCAATAATTTTTTCATCAGGATCTTTGATTTGGGTCTTGAGGAGGGAAGTTTCATCCTCCATATTTTTTGCTCATGTTTGGGTTACTACCATGACTATAATAAGATATATTTTTAGTGGATATGAAAACTAGAGATAAGACACAGTTAGTAAGTGCATTTTTTAATTTGAGTGAATTTACAAGGGGTAAAGTTATTTTTAATAGGTTTTTTGCATTTTTTGAGTATGATTAACAAAGGAAAGGGAAAATTAGAAAGTAGAATGGAAAAACTAGAAAAAAATTCCAAGAGGGAAAAAGGAGCAAAAATGGGAATGAACACTTTAGAAAAAAATTGAGGCCAATGGACAAAAACTAAAGAAGTTATGGCAAAACCTAGAAAAATAAAACATTGAGATTTACAAAAATTAGTAGTGGAATTGAGGTATGGGATGTGAAGGAATAAAACATGTAGAATGGAATTTTTGGTGTCCCAATACATTTTGAGAAGTAATGTAATCACAAGTGGAGAGATATAACAAAAAAACAATTTACTCTTTTTTTTAGTTTTTTGATAGTCTGTTGGGAATATTATAAAATTGGTATGACAAGTCTTCATATACTCTAATGGTAATATACATAGATATAATATGGTAAGTGTTCTAATACTCTACTGGTAATATGATGAAACTAGTATGAAAATTCTTTTGATACTCTACTATTAATATGTGAAGATCTGATATGGCAAGTTTTCTAATACTCTATTGGTAATTTTTTGAAATTGATAGAAATGGGCCCCAAGTTTCAATAGTTTCCTAAGGGCTAAAATATATATCTATGCCCCTCAATGTTATCTGAATGACTACCACTCTCTAGAAAATTTGTATCCATGGATTTACCCCTAAACAATAGCTCTTGGTTTTCATCATGGGTGGGAACTAATTAATCAAAATGGGGTCATTGCCTTTTTTTTTGGTAGGTCCTCTCAATGGGCCAACAACTTTGGGGTTCCTATGATACTCCTCAAAATGAGTTTTAAGGATTATATCCAAACACTTCCCATAGTTATGTAGATAGGTATTTACCCTGATCTAATGCATATTATAGTATTTAGAGTAGAGAAAAAAATATAATGTAGTGGAATAAAAAACACTTTTTGACAAAAAAAAATGGCCCTATAAAGCAATTTGATACCATATGAGAGGATCCTCCTATAAAAAATTAATGAAAATTAAAAAAATAATAGATTTATATAAATAGCAGAAATATCTAAGGGATTATATTTATCACATGCCACTTCGAGGGGGTAACCTCCTTTGAGCAAGATTAATATAATAACTTCATGGATGCCTTCATTGGCCTTAACACTTAATTATATACTAAGTCTAATATAATCAACTAGTACTTAAAATGAATGTGGGATAAATTTAAATGCATATGGGATGTCTTATGAAGCATATGCATCCATAATAACTAATATACTAACAAATTAAAGAGAAGGGGTAGCATGGGTTCCTAATAGGTGTTTATAAAGACACATAAGGTTGATGGAGTTAGACCTATTATTCTTCATGTTTACTTAGCTTAACCTCAACATTTTTAATGGGACCACTTACATCCATCATATCATTTGACAATCTTTACCAATTTACTCTCTCAATAGGTGCACATTCTTCTTTCATTAGATTTAATGCATCTATCATGTCATTAATGGGGTGAATAAGGGTATACTAATCATATTATCTTTATGTATTAATTTTTAACATGTGCCTCTTATAGCCTAAGATAATCTATTTCAAAATTGATATGGATTGGTTTAACAAGTTATTAGGGACATCTTGAGCTTGAAAAGGATTATAATATGTTACATCAAGGTCATGTAGAGAGAATAAAGGTTGACCATAGGGTTGGTATGACTCATGATAAAGCTAATAAAGATTATATCAAGGCTGGTATAGATGACCATGAGGCTCAGACACTACATCAACTTTCATGAAACTAAAACTCATCTCAAACTCAATCATAATAGCTTCATTAAGATAATGAAATAAAACACAAATTACTTTGAATGAGTGACTGGGTTACTAAAACTAGATTATCATGCACAAAGTCTTAATTAATGTTTTGAATGCCTCCAAAGGCTTATATGTATAAGAACAACAACAAGAATTCTTCCACAAATTTAGACCTTCATCCTAATAAGTATGCCAAAATGGTTATCAATAAAATTTGAATCCTTTGAAAGGTATATGAAGCCTTCCAAATTTGATGTAACATGGAAACACCTCAAGGTTATGGGTACCCTATTAGAGAGGTGTATCTCTAGGTTAAAGGGCAAGCTCCCTTTGATGAATCACTTAGGCTCAAACACTAATATAAAATTTTATGAGAAAAGGGAGAGAAACCTACTCTAATGGAAGTGATGCACTCTATATATATATATATATGTATATATATATATATGTATGTATGTATATATATATATATATATATATATATATATATATATATATATATATATATATATATATATATATATATATATATATATATATATATATATATATATATATATATATATATATATATATATATATATATATATATATGCATGTTAGTCTCTTATTTGATGTATAGTTATAGTTGGTTGGTAGTGATGATATATATATATATATATATATATATATATATATATATATATATATATATATATATATCATCACTACCAACCAACTATAACTATACATCAAATAAGAGACTAACATGCATATGACACTAATCCAAATATGCCTCTCTAAATCAATGTTTCTTATGAAGGTTTATGAATCAAGATTGAGATAATATATCTAGTCAAGAGGTAATGACATTACAATAATGAAAAAATAACTAACTAAACCCCTACACACTCCATTAGGATACTTCAAGAGACCTGTAAAAATCATTGCAAACTAAACATGAATGCTAAACAAGGACAAAAATGTTAAAGAAGAAAGACTATCACTTAGAAAAATAAAAAAATCAAGCATGAATAATTAAAACATTCCATAGATAAGGTAAAATAAATTTATTATTCATTGATCAAAGGCTAAAAATGGGTAGGGCTTCACCATACCGAGGTGGAGGGTACAAACTTTGGCAATTAAGGATCAATATATAGAGAAAGTGAGAGAAGGAGAGAGGGAGATAAAAGTGTCTAAAAGGATTTAAAATAAAAAATAAGTTTGAAACTACCCCAAAAGGTACTAAAATACAAGTATTAATCTTTTAAATATGTTCTTCTACTCCAAGTGGTGTGGAAGTTTCAAACTTTGCTTGATACCTTAACTAGCTCTCCAAAACTACCCTTTACCTTGGATTATGAAATGAAAAGTGGCCTTATTTATGGTCATAATATGTTTAATTACACATTTTTATTATATTTAAACATATCAATTGATATATTTAGGTTTTATTTGACATATCACTTCATTCTCTTTCCATGTGTCTCAAAATATCTTCATCTCACTAGGCCAATCTTGCTCACATGTGTCAAAACATTAATTATTATTATCCAAATCATTATATATCCATTTATGGCCTATTAAAATCATAAAAAACCTAAAAAATTCATTTATAGGTCTCAAACTATTCTCAAAAACTCATTTTGCACCAAAAGCTCCATACTAGCCTAATTCTTTGTAGCCCTAAAATAATACAAACCTCATTTTGTGGATAAGTATATGAATGGTAATAGGAAAATGAAGGAATATTTTAGGACCTATAATGGATTTATATGTCCAATCTAAGTTATAGGGCCTGAGAGTGATTGAAAATGTCTTTTTCATCTATTTCTCTCTCTTAGCTAGGTCTCAATTAGGCCTCCCTGCCTAGAGACTAAGTTTTGGCTCCACAGTCTTCCCACATATGTTAAAACTCAAATAAATGTGTGATTGAGTTTGAAAAACCTTTGAATATCATCCATGTCAATTTTAAACTTTTGGTATCTTTCACAGACCTCCTAAGTAGATTAAAATAGTTGATTTTGGGTTATTCCATACAATTATGTACTTGCAAGTACCAACTAATGACATGGGGCGATGATTAGGATATTTTAAGTCATGATTAATGTCATTTAACTAGTAAATAAACTCATTTTGATGGATATAAATCCTCTTTTCTCTCATCAAGTTGAAATTAGCATGTTTGAATAGCATGTAAGTGTCTCAAGGTCTTAAGGATGATTTGTAAAGGACAAGATTTAGATGAACATAAAAATGCCATGAATCAGGAGTATATAGCGGTGTCCTCTTATTACCAATATATTGAGTCACCCTAAATCCTTTCATGGAATATATGCACATGTTTAAGAGACTCTTAGCTATTAGACTACATTTTGTGATGCCTAGAAAGAAAATAGGTCTGAAAGCATTGCTTTGGTACTTAGTCTAAGTTGAAGATGACCCATATAGATCTATAAAATTTAACTTCACATATCCTAATGGTCATCTTCACCATTTTTTTCCATTAGGTCTCTTTCAACCTCATTTACTCAAGCTTAGGTTTTATTACCAAGTATGCCAAACTAACCCTAGCATGTTTTTTGAGTCATTTATTTGAATATCAGGTATTAACACTTCATGAAATTATTGTATATACTACTACCACCTCCTCAGGGTCTTCAAGGTTCTCAACTCAAACCTAAATAAGTAATTTCTTATAATTTCCTTATAGGTCTACTTGTGCTTGATTTTAAGCTTCTCTGGCCTAAATAGGGTTTCCATGTTTGTTTCATTTCTATCATAAAACCATGAAACCATCCCTAAAAGTTTTAAATCTCTTCATACCTTTTTCTTTCATTATAGAGAAGAAACTTTCTCTTTACAAGGTAGGTAGGCCTATAAGTGGTCAACTGGCTGTGTATGGAGAGTCAAAGTGAGTCCTTCTTTGATTAGCCTCTTGTATTCCTCCTTTATATCTCTTTGATCTCTAATTACCTGAGCACCTTGAGTTATCTTTCTAAATTCCAAACCCCCATACACCACCTTCTCAAGAATTAGAAAACACTTGAGTCACTGAAGTAGACTTATAGGTAACCATCATGCATGTGTATATTCATTTAGGATTGGTATATAATCTTGAGGTTTTAAGATATTTAATTAAAAAAACTAAACCTCTTCAATAACTCCTATCATGTTATTGACACTTTAGGATGTTCTCAAT
This sequence comes from Torreya grandis, assembly GCA_037957365.1. NCBI lineage: Eukaryota > Viridiplantae > Streptophyta > Pinopsida > Cupressales > Taxaceae > Torreya > Torreya grandis. Next base: position 100,146 of record JARHVA010006423.1, read on the forward strand.
TTCCTAAAGCCCTATATTTCACCAACACCATTGTTCAAGGCAACCTTCTCGATAGGTGGTTATAGGTGGTCATTAAAGGGGTCAAAATAAAAATTATGTTTCAAGATATTCAATGCATAATAATGATAAAAATATAATATTATTCATTATAGTAATCATATACTTAACTTATTTCATACCCTTTGATCCCTTGTAAGACATCATAGTCCACAAACTTACAATTTTCTTTCTTGCACTTTCTAGGTTGGTTGTAAGTGCCTATTTGAGAAGTTTTTTATGATTTTAAGATAGATGTTCTCATTCCATAATATCACCTTGAAGGAATTTATACTATTATTTAAGGTTAATTTCCACTATATTACAAATTCTATTGACCTTTTAATGGCATTTCCATTCCCTTGCTTTTTGACTTCACATGTAGACCTATGTAGGAGCATTAGGTTTGTGAACTCCATCTTATCCATTTTATTGACTCTCATTTGACCTTAAAAATACTTATGTGATTTCATTTTTTTAAATTATCTCATCTCTTCATCTATATTAAGTCAAACTTCTACACCAATATTTTTCATCTAATCTTTTACTCATGTTCAAAATGAAGACCTATAGGTTTGGCCTTATAGGTTTACCTTTCACTTAGGTGACTACTAGAGCCCCTTATTAATATATTTGGGCTTATATATTATACTAATAATTTTCATTTATTATTCCACTTTTTAAATAATCATAAGGAATTCTAACTAAATATTGTTCCACTTTCAAATTTATCCATTTAGTCTGTATAGACGTATGTGTCAATCAACTCAAGGCTTTGTATGGAAATTTATAAATAAAGTTTAGATTTATTCATCATGATTTTTCTTTGTAATGGTGAAAATGAGGATTATTCATTTTACAATGAGTTTCTATGAGTTTGTATCACACTTTCCATTAGCAAAACACCCTAAACATAAACTTATATTCATGGATGCTCATTCATAGGTCTACAGACCTATGAGTGACTAACACACCCATATATACTTTGTTAAAGAGAATTTTCTTAGGATACCACTTATTTTATGTTTTATTATCTTCCTTATGGGATAAATACTCTTATCTAACCCTAGACAATGCAAAACCAAACCTTGTTACAACATTATTGTAGGAAGCTTGCACACACAATCACCAAAATGATAGATTATTCTAAATTTCTTGGAGATGATAGTGTCAGGGTTAAAATGGAGAGTGGTGGTATTTTATATCATGAGAATAATTAAAACATGATATTAAACCTTATTCATCACATTATTATTAGAGATACAAACAATGAGAGGGAGGGGGGTAAATTAGTGAGCCTAGATATTTAAATTTCAATCCTTTCAAACTATTAAATAATAAACATATTTCAACTTGATCAAGAAATATTAATAAGAGAGATCATTTATTCAATTGATATATAAGATCAAACACAAACACATATTTCCTATGGGAAATCCTTATGGGGAATAAAACCCATTATCAATGTTGCAACATATGGACTACTTGTCTTATAAGAGATTACAAATAAGAAACTAATAAAGTCCTTCTAACTAGAAACCTTATTAAAGTCTTTCTAACTGAAGTATTTTATTGAAACACTTGTTTCATAAGGAACAACTTCCCCTAAGGAAGATCAAGTCCTTTAAACCCTCCTATGAAATAAACACCTCCAACTTTTAACTTATGTATTCAAAAACTGAAGATGGACCTCTAATTCTCACTTTTCACCTTCACTCTTTCACCCAACACTCCTTATTATACAAATCACATTACATAATTTAACCAACACAAAAATATAAATTAGGACACATTACATATCCAAACTAACCCCACTCTTCAACTCTTTGCTCATGCTCAATATTTAAACCTACAAGAGCACTATTAAGACATTATAAATATGACCTACTAGTCATACTAACCATCATAAAACTGATATACCCTTAAACCCATCCACTTTTCACACAAAACATTCACCTTGCCTTTTCTCACCATACACACTCTCTAAAATAACCTCTTGAGCATACTCACTCATTCTACCTTTTCTAGGCATATTAGGTACAATAACCTATGTAATCACCTTCATCACCTTAATTATATAAGTATGTTTGATCCTATTTTCTCTCTAAAATTCCTTAGTAACATGTACCTTCTCTTTCAAAGAATTTTTCCTTCACATAACTCCAAATTCACATAATTAGAACAAACAAGCCAAATAGGTCTTGTACTTATGCCATGCTCTTGGTATAACCCATATTAATGGGGTAATATGCTTATCACATTTGTTCAAAATTTTAAATAGGTCCTTATACATGTTACATGTAATAAATATATACTCCATAGGTCATCCAATGCCTCATCATCCCCAAACCACCATTATGTCCTAGTGAGACCTAAAATAATTAGGCCTTCATATTCACATGTTACATGTGAGACTACTTGAACCAAATTCATCCTTTTAAAAATATTTGAATACATTAAAAATATCTCCAATATCCCCTTTCTCACTCTCATTTGTGTCCATTCCATCCTTAATATGAACTCCCCACTTGTACCTACCAATCAGGTCTCCTAGCACTTTAGGTTTTCATACATAAAAAACATACTCTCATAATGTTAACCCAAATACTCAAATATTTAACATATACACATGATTATAGCACATGGATGAAGCCTTCATGATCTAAAATATACCTCCATGTTATTTATACACATCAACACATGTCTTAAGCATTTAAAATAACATACACAATATGACAACTCTAACTAGTCATATACATTCAAAATATAGTCAAGCTATTTTGAATCTCCATATCAGATAAAAGGAATATTATGAAAAAAAATTAATTATCATAAGACTTAGGTACATATATAACATCACCATGCTCATTTTCTTCTTTAACTCTGCTAAGAACACCTCCAACTTACCTTTGCAAGATGGTCACTCAAATTGCTAATGCATTCAACAAACATAATCAACTTATATGTCTTTTATCATACAAAATATCAATTTTTAAAACCAAAAAAGACCATAAATATCATCATCATTGGGTATAAAATACTCCCAAATATATAATTCATTGTGAGACATAAAAAAACTATCTCAACAAGCTCAAACAACCTTCTTAGGTCACTTGAAAAACATGGTCAAACACAACAAAATTTGGAGCTCAATATATTTGATTTTAAGAATAATCAGACCATATAAAAAATTTAAATATATTACCCATGTATTTATATTCATATTTTCTTTATAAATGACCTTTAAATTCATCTTAGATCAAAAATTATGGATGAAACACTAAGCATTAGTTTTTTCCTATGCAAAATTCAAATATTCAAATGGCAATGATCACAGTTAAACCTTGAACATTTTTCTATCATCTCATGCCCTCATTACTCAGATTAAGGCATGAAACATATTTATTTACCTTACATATCTCACCATTGGATCTTCATATTGACTCTTTGTCTTGATGCACTATGTCAATTTTATGTACATATCATGATCTTTAACTATGTTAAACATTGGACACTTTGAAAACATCTCGCTCAATATGCACTATCGATATCTATTTGTATGAAAAAACACTCAATATTAGATATTATAATAAATTTAGTCTTTATCTATGTTTGACATTAAACGTTTAACACTTTCCCTCATCTAACTTCTTTTAGACATCTTGAAATGAACATGTTCCATTGATCCTTTTATAAGAAGGTCCATCTTTACTTAGTTTAAGCCTCTAACACTTTAACCCATTTGAATTAATATTTAATGAATATATAGATGTAAAAACACCCATGAACCTTTGGATCTTCACTTGGTCCTGATGTTTATCTCTTGCAAAATTGAATATGGGAACCATTACAATCTGCCTAGAAGGCCAATTTTAGACCTTAATAACTTTTGTTGTGATTAGATGCATGATTTAAAATTTGGACGATATGATATCCTCAAATAGGATAATCCAACCATATATAAATATTCTCCTATAACCTTTGTGTGTATAATATATAACACCATTAAATTTCTCACTTAGATTTCTCTACCATAGAGCCAACTATGTCAAGAACTTGTCTAGAAGGCCAACTTTGCACATGCATATCTTTTGATGTGCTTCATTGTAATACCTAAAATTTAGTGCATATAAACTAGGAACAAAACTAAAAAATTCCATATGATCAAAGTATCTTAAAATACAACACGTGAAATATGATTACATCAAAATTATTACTCAACTTTTCTTATCATATGACAAATTTGGCTAAGTATGGGAAAACACTATCAAACTTCTTGGGAGCCAAAATTTGTACTTACATATATTATGTCATATCTCATCACATGACTTAAAATTTAGTGAATAGTAACTAGGAAAAAAATTAATCATAACTATATGACCAACTCCCCTTAACTCGTCCATACATGGTAATGGCGATGTTAGCAAACTACCTACTCAGATTTTTTGTTTCTAGACCCAAACTATCTAGGTGAAAGCTATGGACTACCAGATGAATTACACTTATGCATAAAATATATATAATAATCCTTGACTACTGATAGGACCCCTTTCACATGTTTATCAATTTATATTCATCATTAATCATCTCAAATCATGCCAAAACTAAAGTTCAACCAAGCATACTTTAAGCATACTAGGACAAACACATTACACATTTTGTCATTGTCACTTAGACTTTCAAGGCACTTCATCCATTCACTTGGATACCTTTATGAAAACACCATTACATCATTAAAAAAATTCCAATAATATCCCCCTTTATCATTTATGTCAACACCCATCATGAAATAATATACAACTCATCTTCCTTCTCTCTCTTCAAGCACTCCTAAAGTAAGAACTTTATCCCCATTTGACACAATGACAAAATGGGCACAATCTGATCTTGAGGACCTAAAAATTCCATCAATAGGAGAGTACCATTTTATAAATATGATACAATCTCCCCCTTACCTTAATCCTACCTCTTCATGTCTTGACAACTTCTCAAACATGTTCCATGACAACACTCTTTTGTGATCATACATAGCTTCTATGAAACATACATGAGCAACATAAACTACATGATCTTACCATAAATCCACCTAATATTAGGAATCTTTTATTTGAGGATCTTTAGATCATTTCTAATAGTGATGAATCAACATGATTTCCTCCATTCTTTATTTATTATATCTAATTACACAATCATCTAACCCTATAATTTGACTAATTACAAAGCTCCCCATTTTTTTATGAAAGAGGATTTAATATATTGTCAAAGTAACTTTGTTTGATCAAATCATCATATCAACATACATTGGTTCACACACACACACACACACACACACACACATATAAGACTTCTTCAAATCTCCACCATTACTAGAACATCTCACATATGCTCCCCCTAACATTATGCATATCTCTTCAAGCCACTCAAGCTATCTGAGTTACCCCCCCTAGCTCGATGACATACACAACTTTTCATCTATAGAACTAAGAGACTTTCTTCATGATATGAAAGATAATAAAACACATTATCCTCATCCTCCATATCAACCTTGTCTTCAATCTTTCTTATGTAATAGAATATTTTAACACCACATCATCCTTAATCGGATAATTAAAAACCACCATTACCTACTTTCAAACCGTGCACACACAACCAACATTATTTCATGATAAAAAACACTAAAATGGTCTCAATAATGAATTACAATCATGCCACTAACTGATGAAAACATTAAATATTATCCACCTAATGTTCACTTAGCTACATATACCAAAATTGAGTCATTAGCATCATGAACACACACCATAGGGTTTGTAGACATCAAACACTCAAGTCACTTCCTTTCATCCTTCCAGATATTTCTTCAAAAATTGAGAGCAAACTAATCAATGAAAGAGAATCTTGATACATAGGTCTACTAAAAAATAAAGTCATTCATAGTAAGCCAACACATAGTCTCATGACCTTCTTTATCTTGCAACATCAATAGAGACCCAACCAACATTAACCATGCTTCCTATTTATGTAAAGTGTCTCCATGAATCTTAGAGAGAGACACCCCTTTAACATAGAGAGACTAAATGTCTCAAAACTCTAGAGAGTCCCATATCTCCATAATCTCATTTGACTTGTAGTCCTGCTTGACTTTGAATAAATCCTTGACTTTATTCTTTTCTTCAGATTTATCAATAAATGTTATCAATATAAACTCTTGAATTTCCTTCATATCATGAAACCAAACCATCTTTGGTCTCAATCTGATATCTTCTAATAGGCTTAGGTTTCCAAACCCATATGTGACCTCTTTTTTGCACACCAATAGCTCTATACACCTTGATCTAATTTTAGAACTCATTCATCATATTCATATATTATCTAGAAGTGTGACCAACTTTATGATCAACTTCTTCTTCCTCTCTATCATCTTATCTACTATTATGGAAAGTTTATTTATCAAACATGATGTACTTTTATTTTAAGCACAAAATTTTCTTGGTGTTTACTATCTAAACCTTGAGATCATTGATAACATTCTCATCCTCTTTGGAATCATTATGAAATTAACACCTCCACCTTTGAATTTAGGTCTTAAACACATAATGATGGAACTTTGACTATAAATATTCACATTCACTCTTTCATCCAACACTCCCTATTTTCAAAATCACATTACATACTTGAATCAACACACAAAGATCAATTAGGACACATTATATATCCGAACGAACCACACTCTTCAACTCTTCACTCACACTCAATTTTTAAAACTAAAAGAGAACTATTATAACATCAAAAATATGACCTATAGGTTATAAACACCATCATAAAACTACTCTACCATTCAACCGATCCATTATGCACACATAACCTTCACCTTGACTTCACTCACCATACACACTCTCTCAAATAGCTTGTTGAGCATACTCACTCATTTTACCTCTTATAGGCTTATTAGGTCCAATGAGCTATGTAATTACCTTCATCACTTGATTAAAAAATCATGTCTAATATTATTTTCTATTTTTTAATCCTCACTAATTTTTACCTTCTCTTTAAAAGGTTCTTTCCTTTACATAGCTCCAAATTCACACAACTAAAATAAACAACAAAATAAGTCTTGTACTTATACCATGTTCTTAGTATAACCCATATTGGTTGGATAATATGTTTACCACACTTGTTACACCTTTTAAATAGGTCCTAATACATTTTAAATTTAATAAATAGATACTCCATAGGTCAGCTAATGCCTCATTATCCCCAAACCACCATTAGGTCTTGGTGAAACCTAAAATAATTAGGCCTTCATATTCACACATTACATGTGAGACTAATTAGACCACATTAATCCTATAAAAATGATTAAAATACATAAAACATATATAAAATATCCCCTTTATCAATATCACATGGTTCCATGCCATTTGGAACACCAAATTCACACTTGGACTTACCAATGAGGTTTCCTAGCACTTCAGGGCTTCATACACAAAAAACATATTTTCAAACCTAATGAGCCAAATACTTAAATATTTCACCTATACATATGATTAAATCACATGTATAAACCATTTATTACCTCATATATACCTCTATGTTCTTTAGACACATCAACACATGTTTTAACCATTTAAAACAACATACACAAAATGACCACTCAGACTGGGCATATATAGTCAAAATATAGTCAAGCTATTGTAACTCTACATATCAGATAAAAAGCACATTATGAAAAATAATGAATTATCATAAGCCTTATATACTTATATAAAATCTCCATTCTCATTTTATTCTTAAAATCTTCTCATAATACTTCCAATATACCTCTACAAGATGGTTACTCAAAATACCAATGCATTTGACAAACACAGTCAACTTATACATCTTTGTTAATACATAATATCATTTGGTCAAACATAAAAATACCATATAGATCATCCTCAGGATTATAAAATACTTCCAAATATCTAATTCATCATTAGCCATTGAAATACCATCTAAATAAGCTCAGACAAACTTCTCGAGTCACTTGTAGAACATGGTCAAATGTACAGTGAAAATTGGAGCTCAATATATTTATTTTTAGAAATAATAAGACCATATAAATAGGCTAATTAGATGAAACATGAATTCCTCTTCATCTTTTATTTTAACATCACCTTCAAATTTTTTTTGGATCAAAAATTATGGACCAAACACTGAGCACTAGTTTTTCCCTTTGTAAAATTTAAATATTCAAATCCAATAGTCATAGTTAAACCATGCCCACTTTGATATCATCTTGTGCCATATTTGCTTAGATTAAAACACATACTATCAATATTTATTGAATTATATTAACCTTTAACTTTCATTTCTCACCATTGGATCTTCATCTTGACTATTTGACTTAATATGCTCTGTCATGTTTTTGTATGTGGCTCGATCTTTATCCATGTTAAACATTAGACACTTTGAAAACATCTCACTTAATATGAAACATTTATCTATATTTATACAAATACCCAATCACTATTATATCTTAGAAGAATATTTTTCTTTGTCTCTACTTGACATTAAAATTTAAACACTTTTCCTCATCTCACTACTTTTAGACATCTTGTAATGAACACACTCCATTGATCCTTTTGTAAGGAGCTCAATCTTTACTTAGTTTAATCCTAAAAACATTTGACCCATTTTAATTAATAAACACCATATATTTATATTTACAAACACCTATGAACTATTAGAGCTTCATTTGGTTCTAATCTTTATCTCTTTCAAAATTGACTAAGTATGGGAACCATTGCAAGCTACCTAGAAGGCTAACTTTGGAACTTAACAACTTTTGTTATACTTAGATGCATGATTTAAAATTTTAACCATATGATCTCCTCCCATATGATAATTGAACCATATATAAATATTATCCTAGATCCTTTTCATGTGAAATATATAGTTCTATTAATCTACTCACTTAGAGTTTTATGCCATTAAGCCAACTATGTCAAGAACTTATCTCAAATTTAAACTTTGCACATGCATATATTTTGATGTGCTTCATTGTATAACCCAAAATTTAGATCATATCAACTAGGAACAAAAATAAACAAACCCATATGATTAAATTCTCTTGAAACTACCATAAGTGTGAGATATGACTACATTGAAATGCCTACTCAACTTTTCTTGCCACATTGTAAATTTGGCTAAGTATGGGAAAACACTATCAAACTACTTGGGAGCCCAAATTTTTCACTTGCATATATTATGTCATGCTTCATCACATGAACTAAAATTTAGTGTATATAAAATAGTCATAAATATAACCATAATTATATGAACAACTCCGCCTAACTCATCCATGCATGGTAATGTTGATGTCAACAAATTTCCTACTCAAATTTTCTTTCACAAGACCCAAACTATCTAGATGAAAACTATGGAATACCAAATGAATTCCAATTATGAACACAAGATATCCAATCATACTTGACCATTTATATGACCCATTTCACATGATAAACACTTCTAAATCATCCATAATCATATCAAACCATGCCAAAATTGAATTTCAACCAAATATACTTTAAGCATAGTAGGACAAACACATTACACACTTCGTCATTATCACATAGACTATCAACTAACCTCATACACTAACCTAGACACCTTCATGACATAACCATGACATCAATTACAACTCTACAAAAATCTCTCTCTTTGTCATTGATGTCAACACCCATCATGAAACAATATACAACTCATCTTCCTTCTCTCTCTTCAAGCACTCCCAACATAGGAACTTTCTCCCCCTTTGACACAATGACAAAGTGGGCACAATCTGACCCTGGGGACCTAAAAATAACATAAATAGGAATTTACCATCTTATAAATATGTTACAAATTCTCCCTTACCTTGATCCTACCTCTTCTTGCCTTGATAACTTCTCAAACATGTTTCATGACAACACTCTTTTTTCATCATACATAACTTCTATGAAACATACATGAACAATAAGAACTCTATGAACTTAACATAAAATCACTTGAGCTTAGGCACCTTTACTTTGAGCATCTTAAAACCATTTATAGCAATTATGAATCAACATAATTTCCTCCATACCTTCTTTCTCATATCCAACTACACAGTCTTTTGATCCCATAATCTAACTAATTACAAAGTTGCCCCTTTGTTTATGAAAGAAGATTCAATAAATTATCAAATCATTGGCTTGGTTTGATCTAGTAATCATATCAACATACTTTATTTTATATCTTATCAGACTTCTTCAAATCTCCACCATGACTAGAACATCTCACATATACTCCCCCTTAAATTATGCACATCTCCTCAAGCCACTTAAGTTATCTAAGTTAGTTCTCCCAAAATCCATAGCACACACAACTTGTCATATACATAACTTAGAGACCTTATTCATGATATCAAAGATAAGATAACACATTCTCCTCATCTTCTATATCGACCTTGTCTTTAGTATTTCTTATGAAATAGAATATTTTAACACCACATCATCCTCAATTAGACACCTAAAAAATACCATTCCTAGCTTGTAGACCTTGTACACACTACCAACATTCTTTCATGATAAATAAAACTAAATTGGGCTCAACCATGCATTACAATCATGTCACCAACTGATGAAAACATTGCATATTCTCCACTTGATGTTCACTTAGCTCCATATACAAAAACTAAGTCATTAGCATCATGATCACACATGTTAGGTTTTATAGATATCAAATCCTCAAGTAACTTCTTTTAATCCTTTGGTCTAGTTCTTTAAAAAATAAGATTAAATTGATCAACCAAAGAGCATCTTGACACACAGGTCTTCCAAAGAACAAAGTCCTTCACAATAATCCAACACATCTTTGCATGGCATTATTTGTATTATAACATCAATCGAGACCTAACCATCATCCACCATGCTTCCTATTTATGTAAAGTTTCTCCTTGATGCTTATATAGAGACACCCCTTTGACATAGAGATACTAAAAGTCCCAAAACTCTAGAGAGTCCCATATCTCCACAATCCCATATGACTTATAGTTCTTCTTGACTTTGAATGAATCATTGACTTCATTATTTTATTTATATTTGTCAATAAATGCTATCATAAAAAATTCTTTACTTTCCTTCATCTCTATCATGGGAAAAAAACCATCTTTGGTCTCAATATGATCTCTTCTAATAGGCTTAGTTTTCCAAACCCATGTGTGACATCTTCTTTGCACATTAGGAACTCCATACACCTTATTTTTATTTAAGAACTCATTCATCTTATTCTTTTAGTATCTATCAATGTGACCAACTTTACGACATTTAAAACAAATAATATTGTTCATACTTTTGATTGATGATTATTGTGATATTCCTTCTCTATCTGGATAAAATATAAAATCTACATCTTATTCATATATAATTCCTTATTTTTTGTAGTAGGTAGTTCACCTTGATCATGATTATCCTTCACAATCTTTGGTCTCAATACCATTGACTGACTTTTAGGATCATCTTTCTTCTTCTCAAAACTTAAGTTCATCTTCAAAATACTCTTATAAAATTTGGCAATATGTCATACTTTATTACAATTATAGAAAAAAATATCATTCAACATATCTCTTGATTGATCTAAGATATGATTTATCCAAGACTAATTTATTCTTCTTCTAAGGCACCATGATAACTCATTCTTCATTGACTTCCTTATACAGTCCTTATCTCCATGACCCTTCTTATTACATGTAAAATAATTATCATGGAATAAAATAGCATACATTGAAGCATTTGGTTATCTAACATACCTTCTTGCATTTATTTCAAAGTTTGTATTCTCCTTGACATACTCAAGCTTCTCATGATTCTTTTCAAGTTTATCAAACATTACTTTAACAATCTCATACCAAATCTTCAAGGACCCCATCTCAAAATTTAACTAAGTGTACTCATCTTCTCTTGCTTTCATATTTGTATTTATGATTCTTAACTGATCTTTAAAAATACTAATATTTTCTTCATCATCTTTGACCTTTTTGGCCATGTCTTTCAATTTATATGTTTGCATTTTAAGATACTTGATTTCTTCTTTATTGGACATGACTAATAAACTTCCCTCAAGAGAACTAACTTGTTCTTCGATACCTTTGATCATATTCATCATTTTATGATTCCTCTTCTTCTACTCCTTTAGTTCACCAAGTTCACTCATGAGCTTAGCTTTTATATTAACTTATTCTTCATCACTATCATCTTCTCTACTAGTATGGCAAATTTATTTATCAAACATGATGTCCTTTTATTTTTAACACAAAATTGTCTTGACATCTACTAGCTGAACCTTGAGATCATTTATAACATTATCATCCTATTTGGAATTTTTTTTCAAAGTACATATTTGCTCTTCAAGTGGCTTGATCACAGCCTTCAACTATTTAATATCTTTACTCAACTATTTATCCATCTTTGTACTAACTCAAGATCTCTTCAAGTTGTTAAGCTTCCTCCAAAGGACCTAATTTGATACCAATTGTTAGAGGTAAAAACACTAAGAGGGGGGGTGAATCAGTGAGCCCAGATATTTAAATTTCAATCCCTTCAAACTATTAAAAAATTAGGATATATCAACTTGATAAAGTAATATTAAAAAGATAGCTCATTCATTTAATGCATACACAAGATTAAACAAACACCACATAGTACTTTTGGGAAACCCTCATGGGGAATAAAACCCACTCTCAAGCCTATGGCACATGGACTACTTATCCTATAAGAGATTACAAACAATATAATTATCAAGTCTTTATGAATAATAACCTTGGTCAAGTCCTTCTAACCTAAGTATTTTAGTGAAACACCTATTTCACATGGAGAAACTACCTCTAAGGAAGATCAATTCCTTTAGACCCTCTTATGAAATGAACACCTTCAACCTTGAATTGATGTCTTCAACACCTAATGATGGACCTATGATTATAACTATGCACCTTTACTCTTTCAATCAACACTCCCTCTTGGCACAAGCACATTACATACTTGAACCAACACACAAAGATCAATTAGGACACATTACATATCCCAAATAACCCTAGTCTTTAACTCTTTGATCACACTCATTCTTAAAAATTACAAGAAAAACATTATGACATAATAAATATGACCTACATGTCATACAAACCATCTTAAACCTAAACTACCGTTCAACCCATCTACATGGCACACATAGCCTTCACCTTGCCTTTGATCACCATACACACTCTCTCAAATAGCCTCTTGAGCATACTCACTCATTATGCCTCTTCTAAGATTATTACATCCATTAGCCTATGCAATCACTTTCATAAACTTAATCAAGCAAGCATGTCTGATCCTCTTCACTCTCTATTGGCCCTCACTAACTTTTACCTTCTCTTTCAAATGTTATTTCCTTCACATGGCTCTAAATTTGTACAACTAGAACAAATAGGCCAAATAGGTCTTGTACTTATACCATGCTCTTGTTATAACCCATTTTGGTTAGAAAATATGCTTACCACACTTTTTCCAAATTTTAAATATGCCCTCATACATGTTACATGTAATAATGACATACTCCATAGGTCATCCAACCCCTCATTATCTCCAAACCACCATTAGGTCTTGGTGAGACCTAAAACGACTAGATCTTCATATTCACACATTACATGTGAGACTAATTGGACCAAATTCATCCTTTACCAATGATTATATATATATATATATATATCAAATTTCTCACTCTCACATGGGTCCATGCCATTTGGAGCACCAACTCCACACTTGGACCTACCAATTAGGTCTCCTAGCACTTTAAGTCTTCATACATATAAAACATAGTCTTAAAATTATAAGCAAAATAATCAAATATTTAACATATAAATATGATTATATCACATTGGTGAAACCTTAAATACCTTATATATACCTCCATGTCCTTTAGACGCATAAATACATGTTCTAAGCATTCAAAAAAACATACACAAAATGACCACTCAAACTAGTCATATATAATCAAAATATAATCAAGCTATTTTTAAAAATCATATCAGATCAAAAGAATATTTTGAAAACCAATGCATTATCATAATACATATATAACATCTCCATTCTAATTTTATTCTTCAACTCTTCTTAGAACACTTCCAACTTACCTCTACAAGATGGTCACTCAAACTGCTAGTACATACAACAAACACAATCAACTTCTACATATTTTTTCATATATAATATTGATTTATCAAAACTAAAAAAAACCATAAAAATCATATTCATGGAGTATAAAATATTAAAAAATATCTACGTAATCATGAGACATCAAAAAACCATCTAAACAAGCTCAAAAAACCTTCTCAAGTCACTTGAAGAACATTTGCAAACACAATCAACTTTAGAGCTCAATATATTTTATTGAATGAATAATTAGACCATACAACTAGGTTAAATAGATGTTTCATTGAGATATATTAATATTTTATTTTTACATCACCTTAAAATTCATGTTGGATAAAAAAATATAGATGAAATACTAAGCATTATTTTTTTCTTTCTAAAATTCAAATATTCAAATGCCAACGGTCACAGTTAAACCTTGACCACTTTATTATCATATCTTAAACTCATTTCTCAAATTAAAACATGCAACATATATCTTTATTTAATTATCTCACCTTTACCTTTCATCTCTCACCATTTCATCTTCATCTTTATTGTTTGACTTAATGCATTCCATCAATTTTTTGTACATAGCTCAATCTTTAACTGTGTTAAACATTAGACACTTTGAAAATATCTCACTCAATA
>JARHVA010006423.1:122500-250000 GCA_037957365.1 Torreya grandis
TATTTAACATGATAACCATGGGCTTATGCTAGTAACTAAAAACTTAGTGTTCATGGTTGAACTTGGAAATTCTTTGACCTCTCATTTAGTGGCACACATTTGGTAACTTTTATCTATTAGTTAATAATAAAAATAGATAAACATATATATATATATATATATATATATATATATATATATATATATATATATCTCTGTGTGTGTGTGTGTGTGTGTGTGTGTGTGTATAACTTATGATTCAAGGGTTTTGTTTCATGCAAGTTAATGGTAGTCATGTATATTTTAATATTAAGTGTAAAATAAAAGGGCATGACACCTATACATCTTCTTATTGTGCCTTAGTCAATATGATGGTCAAGGCTTTTCTAACATTTCTTCTTCTTCACCCTCTATGTCTAGGCTCATACTCTGGACAAAAATTTTGTTCTAAAAGTTGAAGAGGCCCATGAATTATAGGAGGAGTTCATGGGTGAATAATATTCTCCAAAGGTAAAGGTAATGAAAATTTATCTAAATATACTTATTTCAATGTTGAAACCAAAGTTGAGATTAGATATTTTAAAGAACAAACATATGTTGAATTACTGTACAAATGGTTGAAACAAATGAAGGTATATTTTATTGTACATATTGTTAGTGAGGCACAAAATATTTATTTTTCATGTCTCAAAATGGAAGGGCATGCTATTATTTGGTTGGGAATTCATTTAGTTTTTGTTATGTGGGATTTTTTCATTTCACTTTTTTGTTTCTACTTCTTCTTGAGTAGCATATACTCTATTTGTAGTGTAGGATGTGTTCATATTTTTTTAATATTTTTAGTAATTTTGGGTTGACAAGGAAATGGAGTGAGACCTCTTGTTGAATTTATTATTGATCATGAATGTGTTTATTTTGTTGATCTAGCCATTTATAGTGATTGAATGTGTTTTAATACTATATTCTCTATCCATTATACCTTACTATGATGTGTATGTTCTTATTATTCTTATCTTGTTTATAATTAGCATGTGACAATTTTACACAAGATTTAAATACTATCAACTACCAAATAACCTTATCATGTGTATAATGTGACTAATTGATAAAATTATTAATGTCTTGTCTAAAACAAGGCACAAGACCATTCAGATCAACATATGATATATCATCTCGATTTTATCAAAATACATTATTAAGATCAAATATAATAATACAAACTGAATATTAAATAGACACATCTCATCCTAATGCATATACATTTCATAAGTAATTCTCTATGAAGAACCACTAGGTACAATAAATTATATTGTGAATAGTATATGTAGCTATCTAATGTCATCGTAGCATCGCAAGGTTGTATGATATAATATTATGTCTAGTATACTAATGAACAATCCCTCTAATATTTTGTTAAAACATATTGGTTAGAAGATGGATGTTCATACCATTCTTATCTTATTTAAAATTTGCATGCTCCCGTTCTACACAATATTGGAGTATTATTATTGTGATATTCAATTAATATTGAGTACCAATTTAGTTTCAAAAAATGGGGTGTGTAAGGGGATGTTGTTGAATAAAAATCTTTGATTCTTTTTGTGATTCCTCTAGTTATAATAAATTATACCTTGAACATCATATCTATTTTCCTTATGTTGCAGTACTATCTAAAGGTTCCATAATATAATAATATTATGTCCAGTATTCCACTAAAGAATCCCCTTAAGATTGTGTTACATAAAAATGGAAATTATGTGTATGTTCATAATGGGCATGTGACCATTATAAACAAGATTGCAATACTATAATTACCAAAATAATTTATCTTATGTATAATGGTACTTATTGATATAATTATTAATGTCTTATGTAAAAATAGGCATAATCTCATTTTGATCAAGATATAAAATATCAACTCCATTTATTTATAATGCATTTTTAATACCAAATACTATAATACAAATTTAATATCACAAAGACACATCTCATCCTCATACATATCACATTATGTCTAGTTTTTTGTGGGATGCCTTTGTGTACAATCAATTATACTATGAATGGCATATGTATTTATGTAATTCCTCAATACAATCATAAGGTTATATGGTATATTTAAGCCCATAATCATAATTTTGATGGATTCCATAGAATAGGCACGTGTCATTTTGGAAAATTTATTTTTCACATCATTAATTATGAATCCAACAACCTAAACATTAGAAGAATATTAGATTGTTAATTGTGATGTGCTTATCTTTTCTAGCTATTTGTGTATGTAGAAATCCCTGTTTCCCCTGATTTCTGAAACTAAATGTTTTTTTGATTATTTTTTTGGATTTTGATTTTTTTTGGTGTTTTTGCTTGAAATAAAGAAGAATGTGATTTTGCAAAATAATTTCAAATAAATAATAAATAGTAGAATAATCTCTTAACTGGCTAATCAATGATCTTATTATTCATCCAGATGATTGCAATAGAATATCTCTGTCTTCCATATAAAAATAATATAAAAATATTGTTAAAAACCTACTTCTTCTGTAATCTAAAAGAAAGCCCTAGATTTGGTATGGCTCTAGTTGATGTTTCAAAAACACAGTCATCGATGTCGGTTATACTGCCGTGGTTGGTCTCTGTCGATCGGTTTACCCTACCGATGTCAATTTACCCTACCGATGTCGGTATGTGAGTCAGCCAATGTCGGTCTTTGTACTACCGATGTCGATCTCTACACTCCTTATGGCCTATGACTGCTGAAACACATCTTTTCCCAAAACTATATGGCCTAGTACAAAAACCATATGAATTATGTATAGCAGCAGTAAAACTATACGACCTGTATGTTGGATGCCTAATCTCAAGAAATATTATGCTAATACTGAAGATCTTTATCTAGATGATTTTTGGACCAAAAAACTTGATGAAAATAAATACTTGTGAATCTCTGTGATAACATCGATGTGAAGTTATCTCTCAAACCAGAAATAGATCAGTTGATATCTCACAACCTTTGAATTTCACACACTGAAGATTGCATGTTCTCCAATGCAAAAGAATACTGGAAACCCTTGGCTCAGTCTTCTCAGAAAATTCTTAGCAAAAATTTGTCTTCAACATGAATGAATGGCACCCCCTCTAATGAGAAACCCTTATATCCTCTAGAAGGTGTGATTGCCCTAATAGGGTTGCATAATTAAAAATTAGGGTTTCATAATTAAAAATACATCAAATAATTAATATTTAATTAAATCAATCAAATATTAATATCTCCCTCAATACATATCTGATTCTCAAACCGTCTGAAGTTGGTGAACAAGGGAGTGATTCCACACATGACCATACCATAATAGGGGTGCTCCACTAAGTGCCAAAAATCCCTCAAAAATAGGAGCTCAAGCAAACGTGTTCAAAAAAACCCCGAATGAAAGACAACTAGAAAAATTTTGCTAGTCAAAGCCAATCCAAGCTCCATCATGACCCTCTATCCATCTTATCAGCCTACGAGGGTCACATAATAGGCTAATCATCATCTCTAAGAGATGTCAACTAGAAAGGGGACATGACAGTCTACCCCTCCTTAAATTGCTTGTCCCCAAGCAATCACTGAATAATAAACCAATCAATCCACCTAGATCCCAAATTTAGTCATGATCTATATTACTTTCAATCAATGCAAACTCTTGCAATATCCTCTAAAATATAATCAAGAGGAATCCATAACCAAACTAGAAAATAAAACTCACCCAAACTCCAAAATCACAACTACCATAGTCAGGAACCCATGAGAAACAAACACTCAAAATATCAGAGCCCAAGTAGAGTGGACATCTCAAACTACCAACACCGTAAATACCATATACACATTCCACCATGCTATGTGGAAGGCACACTACAAATCTACAACAACTCCCAAATAGAACTATGCCAAGTGCAGAGAATCCACACATTGTACCTCTACTATAATCAACATATCTTTGTAGATCACCAGCGATGGTCTCATCACAACTCTCATCCCATGGTGTCAAATCATCCCAAGTATCAAGATAAGGATCCCAACATCCAATCCATGAAAGGAAATCAAATAAAAACTCTAGTAAACTCCTCACCTGAGTAAGGTGAACAATACCAACTGACTTCATGCACCTGTCTCCTATACCCACTACAATCTCTAAATCTAGAGTGTGAATGCTAGACATACTCATATCATCATCAACACGTGACCTGACTGTAAAAGAAAGTTGAGTCCCTACCACATGGGCTAACTCCTAAAATGAACTCACCTCAATACAAAGCTCATCCACATGTCTCTCTTGTATTGGTGCCAATGTGCACTTGGCAGCCCACTCTACCATGTCGTGTCGTATGAGCCTCTCCATCTGATGAAAAAAATAGCTTTCATGTTGTTGTCCTATATTGCCTTAAGAATGTGTGTCTTCCCATCAACATCAAAATGAATCTCCATGTCCTTGAGACAAAGAGTGACTTCCTTAAGGGAATGAAGCCACTTCATGCCCAAGACCAAATCTATATCCCCCATGTTCACCACATAATAATCAGCCTTGAACTCATAGTTGTTCAAGCGCAATGGGAGGTCTCCAATCATCTGCTCACACCTAAGAGTGTAACTGTCAGCTACCTTAACTATAATGCCCTTGAAATCCTTGGTAGCGAGTCCACACTTCTCCATAAATCTAGCATCTATAAAATTATGTGTGTCTCCTTTGTCAAGAAGGGTGATGACCCTCTGTCCTGCCAAAACTCCATAGAGTCTAAATGAACCTTCCAACTGAATGCTAGATAGGCATGTCTCTTGTATCTAAAACCTTGAATCTGCCTCTATCTCTGACTCCTCAAAACTCTCCTATTGTTTGGAGTCTTTTGATTCTAAATCCTCATAAAAATCCCACATCACTCAATTTGCCTTTCCCTTAGGCCTCAAAGGATAATCATGATTGGCATCATAGGGAACTTTGCAGTAGAAGCAAAGCTTCTTCCTGTGTAGATCATTAAGAGCCTCTCAATCCAAAGTTGGTGCTACTGGTATGCCCTTTGAATCATTCTTAAAACCTAATTTGTCTTTGATAAAATTTGAGTTCTCTCTATCTCTATTGAAGCCCTTATTGTCCTTGAATGAAGAAGTACCTCTGGAGTTAAATTTACTAGATGGGGCTACCATCTCCATACTACACACCTTCTTCATAGCTTCCTGTAATGAAGGAGGATCAAAGGATTTGATCCAACCTCTCAATGGTTCAGATAGGCCCTCAATGAAAAGAAATACTAATCTACGCTCTGAAATGTTTGGCACCATGACTGCCAATCGCTGAAAATAACCAATGAAGGACTCCAAGTTGCTTGTTTGTTTCAACTGTGCCAGATCTCAAAAGTAAACCTCTGGATCTTTCTTGTCAAACCTCTCAACCAACCTATCCACAAAGTCTTGGTACTCTATCACCTGGTTATGCTAAAGTGTTACCATACCATGGTACCACCAATCATGTGCTACTCCCTCCAAGTGTAGAGTGGCATATTTGATAGCTTTTATCTCTGTCATTAGCCTCAATGCCAAAAATGTGTCAACCTTGTGACTCCAAGCTTAAGCTGTCATCTTTCCACTACCATCAAAAGTAGTCAAAGAAAGATTACCTGTAGCCTTCTTCAGCTCACTGAGTTGATCTCTAAGCCTCCTATCTTGTTTAACTAATCTGTAGTGCTCTCTCCTCTGATTAACAAAATGATCAAAGGACATCCTCTCCCAAACCTGAGGAGATAATAAATCCCACTCATCATTTGCAGCCATGAGTGCATCTACAAATAGGGGGTCTCCTGCTGCCTCCACTACTGGAGCTTCTGGTTCCTCCTGAACAAACATAAGATGTGTAGGCCTATCAGCTATTCTAGAATGGGTCAGCTATGGTCTCTGATTAACTATAGCACTCCTGTTATCACTTGGGTCCCCATTATGTCTAATAGGTGGGTTCATCCTCTCTACCATAATAGTAAGTGCATGTAGTGCCTGTGCCATCTACTATTGGCCTGTGACCATAACACAAAAGAACTCTCTAGTGTCCTAATCATCATTATGCCTGTGGCCCCTGGGTGGGCTACCCTCATGCCTGTCACTCATGGTGATCGGCTGTTGTTCTAAAACCTAGTCACCTTCAAGCAAGGCTATACTGTGTGTGTTGTACCTATGTGGTCCTAACTCTTGGGGCTGCATAAGATTGTTAAACCCTTAGGATGGTAGGATTTAACTTTGATACCACTATAGAAACCCTTGTTCCCCCTAATTTTTGAAGATGAATGTTTTTTGAATATTTTTGTGTATTTTGATTTTTTTGGGTGTTTTTGCTTGAAATAAAGAAGAATGTGATTTTGCAAAATAATTTCAAATAAATAATAAATAGAAAAATAATCACTTAACTAGCTAATCAATGATCTTATTATTCATCCAGATGATTACAATAGAATATCTCTATCTTGCATATAAAAATATTATTAAAAACTTGCTTCTTCTACAATCTAAAAGAAATCCCTAGATCTGGTATGGCTCTAGTTTCTATTTCAAAAACATAGATGCTGACGTTGGTTATACTACCACAGTCAGTCTCTATCAGTCGGTTTACTCTGTCAATGCTAGTTTACCTACCGATGTCGGTATGTGAGTTGGTCGATGTTGGTCTCTGCACTATCGATGTCGGTCTCTGCACTCTTTACAACTTGTGACTACTAAAACACGTATTTTCTCAAAATTGTACAACTTGGTACAAAAACTATACAAATTTCATATAGCAGTAGTAAAACTGTAAGGTCTATATGCTTGACACCTGATCTCAAGAAATATTATGCTAATACTGAAGATCTTTATCTAGATGATTTTTGGACAAAAAAACCTGATGAAAATAAATACATGTGAATCTCTGTGATAACACCTATGTGAAGTTATCTCTCAAACCAACAATAGATCAGCTGATATCTCACAACCTCTGAATTGCACACACTAAAGATTGCATGTTCTCCAATGCAAAAGAATACTGGAAACCCTTGGCTCAGTCTTCTCAAAAAATGCTTAGCAAAAATTTATCTTCAACATGAATGAATGGCACCTCCTCTAATGAGAAACCCTTATATCCTCTAAAAGGTGTGCTTGCCCTAATTACGGTTGCATAATTAAAAATTAGGGTTTCATAATTAAAAATATGTCAAATAATTAATATTTAATTAAATCAATCAAATATTAATATCTCCTTCAATACATATCCGATTCTCGAACCGTCTGAAGCTAGTGAATAAGGGAGTGATTCCGCACATGACCATACCATAACAGGGGTGCTCTGCTGAGTGCCAAAAATCCCTAAAAAATAGGAGCTCAGGCAAATGTGTCTAAAAAAAGCCTAAACGAAAGCTAACTAGAAATATTCTGCTAGTCAAAGCCAAGCCAAGCTCCATCATGACCCTCTATCCATCTTATCAACCTATGAGGGTCGCATGATAGGCTGATCATCAGCTCTAAGAGATGTCAACTGGAAAGGGGACATGACAGTGTATGTCCCCATTACACACTATCAAGGTATGTCTAACATTATAACTTAAGAATCCAATAATCTCAGCTTGTGTGGAAGGGTCACATGCATATTTTTACAAAATATATAAATAGTGAATTATTAATTAATAATATCCTTAAAATACTATTAATATATTATCATATGGGGTATAACATGATCAATTCTTACTTTATGCTCATAACACAATTAATATATAATTTGTGTACAAAGGTCATACCAGACTCTTATTAATATTATCTTATAATTTAGAGTCATGGGCACATGTCTAATAAACACATGAAAATCCCATTGGATTTTTAATCAATATATTCAAAATATATTATAGTACCTTTGAATTATAGGCAATTATTGTTATTCTAAATAAATTAAAAATAATTCAATCAATTACAAATCAAATCTTCTTATCTTGTGTATAATATAGGCCTCTATTTATTAATAAATTCTAATTTTGGAATCCATGAATATTAACTCCTCATTATAAGGTAGTAGTGCACATTTTGAGAGAAATAAGTGTTATTGTTAAAATCAAATCTCTTTTAACTATAACTATTTTTGCATTTAAACATGAAACAAAAGTTGAATAAAAATTGAAATTATCATGAGGGAGATATTGAATAATATTTCATAGAAATGATTTTATATTCACTTTTTTAGAGGAGAAAAAAATCATTACATGGTAGAAAAATATTTATTTTCTAATGATTGTGTTTATATGGTACAAACATTACATATATATAAAGTGATGTTGGTGGAGATTATATAAGGATTGAATGGAATCTAATATTAATTGTTTTTTCATGAAAACTACCTCACAAATGGATAAGAGTCAATCAAGACATGGAAAATAAGGCTAAAAGTGAGGAAGTGATCAACAAGGTGATCATTTGTTCACAATAAAAGGTTTTTATATCATAGAATTAAGAATAGAATAAGCATATAAATAACAAAAATAAAAAAAGTAGAATACTTCAATATTATGGCTAATCCACTTTGAGAGGGAAACCTCCATAACAATGAAATAATAACATACTTTGGAATATGATGATAAAATACAAACCATTTCCTCCTATATGTACTACACTTAGCCATGGTTATTCCATAGGTTGACCATACTAAGAACATTGAAAAATTGAACTAGATAATATGGCATTGTGTAAGACACAAGTTAGCCACATATATCCCTAGACACACTATAGGTTAAGGGAATAACATTCATCTCACCTTAAAAACATCATTTTACTCAAATTTTAATCAAACTAGGATGTTACTACAAGAACACATCATCCTCCCACATTACATCTTCATAATGTAGTTTCTTACATTTGATCAAATACTTTTTAATGGCTCTAGTCTATAATTTTTTAGTAAATGTATTAATGATCTCTTCAAGCTTCATAATGACTTATCCTTATTCATCCAATTCAAGTAATTTTTTGGATGTAAACTATGTTCTAATTACCTTATTTAGGTAAGATACATGGAATATTAGATGTATGTGAGTAGACTGAGGTAATTCTAACTTGTAATTGACACTACCAATTTTTATAAGATATGATAAGGGTTGTAATTATTAGGTGATAGATTATTATCTATTTTGTGTTGCTTTAGGGAGATCTGCTTATATGGTTGAAAACACACAAAATACCTAATTAAAATTTTCAAAATGTTGCTCACTAAGTTTTTATCTAATTGTTGTTTCATTCTATTTTGTGCCATTGTTAAATTATATGAAAAATTAACTAGTACCTATTATTAATGGTGAATGTATTCCTAAAAAAATAAAACCTTAGTATACATCATTTAATTTGATGTATTGTATTATACCCATAAAATACCACAAAGGGAGACATCTTGGAAGAATTATAAAAATAAGTGTTATACCACCATTTATCAAGTGGCAGCCAATGAACCTATTTATCTTATTTGTCAAAAACAAAATAATGAATATAACCTTCTATACATTTGTTCACTACATTTTTTTGTTCATCAAATTGAGGATGATTAGATGAGATATGAGCCAATTAGGTGTCCAAACATGTACATAATTCAGTCCAAAATTTCTATTAAATATGGAAATTTTGGTCACTTATAATGATCTTTAGAGTATCATGTAATTTAAGAACTACATTAAGAAAATTAAAAGATATTGTAATGGAAACAAATGGTTATGATAAGGAACAAAAATGATCATACTTGATGAGTCGATCCAAAACTACCATGATAACATTTTTACCTTTAGACCATGGTAATCTTATAATGAAATCCATGGAAACATCCTCCCAATAGTGGCTAGGGATGGATAAAGGATGCAAAAGACTTAATGTATTAATGGCCTCACCATTATTTTTTTGGCATACCATGAATTTAGCCACATCTTTATGGATATCCCCATTGAGTCTTTCTCATAATATTTCTTGATTTTATAATATGTTTTAAAAAATGTGGAGTGACCTCCAAGTGGAGAGCCATGAGTATTCTAAATAATTTTATGTTTGAGGAGAGATTTCTTACATATGCATAATATATATTTACACCATTATTTGTTCCCCATCCATGTAAAAAATTCAAATTATTTGGAACCCTTATAGTATATTTCAAATCAAATCTTTGGTAGCATTGTCATTATCCCATTTAGATCTTACTTCTTCTAGCCAATCTGCCTACCACATGGTAATGGTACATAACAAAGCCTCAACTAATTTATACCATAGGGAGAGGGCATCTGCCATTACTTTCTCTTTTATTTTATTATAAACTATTTCAAAATCATAGCCTAACATTTTAGTCACCAAAAGCGCATTTGGAAGGTTTGTCATAAAGTTGATGTTATTTCAGAATTGAAAGTACCTATTTCACATGCTTCAAATCATATTCTCATTTTTTTGTATATGAGGATTTCTGAAAAAAAATACTAATACAAACTTTTTAAAAAATGGCATATAAATATTATTCATTAAACTCTAAAATGTATATGGTGCATTTGTGAGGCCAAAAGGCATGACCATAAATTCTTAATGGTGTTCATGGGTTTTGAAAGTTGTTTTATTTATGTCCTCATCATGGATACAAACCTAATGATACCTAGAGTGAAGGTCTAACTTGATAAAATAAAGAACACCATGTAATTCATCTATAAAATCATCAATTTATATAATATGAAACTTATCTTTGATGGTGTAACTTTTTATTTTTCTATATTCTGGTCACATCTTCAAAATATCATCCTTCTTCCACACCATGACCACTAGGGATGAATATTTTAGTTGACTATGTCAGATGTTTCTTGCTTCCAACATCTCATTCACCATCTTTTTAATTTCACTCTTCTAGGCACATGGGTACTTGTTATCATCAAATGTTACACCCTTGAGGAGGTTGTTTAAGCCTTCTCACTCAAGTGATAGCATGGAGACACCTATAGGCTATGGGTGGCCTAATAATTAAGGTGAATGTCTAGATAGGGATAGATCCCTTGATGCTATCACTTTTAACTACTGACAAACCTATTATACATAAATGAAAAGGGTAATAAAACTAAAATTAAACTAATCTTGGGAGGTGATACACAAAATTGACACCCACCACTTGACTATCATGTGTTAATAACATTAATTAGACACGAATTTGATCATATTACTCAAAAATTACCTTCAATCATGAGTTTTCAACATGGAGATCCTATACAATGTATTGAATGAAAGGGATAATCAGTAGGTCTAATAAATACACTAATGACTCAAATATACTTTCACAACATGCATGGTTAGGATAATAAATAGGTGTAATAAAGACACTAATGACTCAAATATACTTTCAAACCATGCATGGCTATCTCAAACTCACTATGTCAGCTATAATAAGATAATCCATTTGTAAAGAGGTATGAGAGGACAAATGATAGAGTGTAAAAACATTAATACTAGAATTCATCCAAAATGACACAAATAAACTAATTAAATGCATATGAAAATTTAAGAGTCAACTTTATTCAACATTCAAAGGAATAATATAAGTGTTTAGTTTAGTAGTGCTTTTCCATACCAATCTAAAGGAACCATAGTAAGCCATTCAAGGCTGCATATATAGGAGAAAGTGAGAAGGAGAGAAAAAGAGTGTCATAGGAGATGGATATAAAAATTTCATCCACATCAAGTCTATTACAATGCCAAATGGAATAGATTTGAAGAGTAGTTTTATCATCCTCTTTAACATGTGTTACTCAACTTGATGAGTAACTTCACCAAGTGGCATAGGGATCTTGTTTGGAGAGTCACAATGTACTTCTTTAAGGAGAAGTTACAATTTAACAACTTGATACATAGCATCTTGGATTCATGAAGTAACCTCCATGCCATCCTAGGCATCTCAATGCTTATTATTAATTTAGTGAAGCCAAGGATCAAACTTAAAGCTTCTGGAGACTGATGAAGACCTATAATTTGATTGAAAAACTTGTTTGGTTTAAATAAGATCCAAAAAACAAGTCTTTTTTTCCATCTTAGGTCTAGTTATTTTTTTAATAATATTGTCATAGCTTTAATACATCTCCACCACTCTTTAGGAGTATTTCTATCCCTGTTCAAGATAAAAAAAACATCTTCAAGATTGACGCATATGTATATTAGGTCTAATAGAAACTCCTGATTACATGTTACTTACCATTAGGTTCCTTGAATCCTTAAGGTGATGTTATAGTCATTGTGGACCTCCTCATGACTCTTATTGATTTCACATATGGATAAAAAACACTCCATTATATCTATATTCATTCACACTTCATGAGAACCCATCAAAACCTACCTCTTAAGGCCTATAACAATCCTTTATAAGCCAAATTCTATACCAACACTCTAATTAGTTATGATGTTCATTAAGATCATTTAGGAAATTTTAAGGCTATTCCAATCTAATTTAGGCACTTAGGAGGCCAATTTATTCCCTTAGGTCACTTGAAAGGATTTAGGTAGGGTTTAAGGCACTCCAACTCTTAAGAATGGTTCATAAAGTTATGGACCTAGATGAATGAAATAATGCTTAGAATCCTAAGTAAAAAACCCCTTCCATATTTTCAAAACTTCATTTTCCCATGCATCTTCTCATGTTATATCACATGTATGAAATGTGACCTTTTTAGGCAACACAAGCTTGATGATAAACTTGAGAAAGACCATTTGGTAGAATTAGGAGTGAAAATGCTTATCTTGAGTTGTGAACACCTTATTAAGGTTTGTGATACCAATAATTACATGTAAAAATGGTTTTTTTTACCCTTCAAACCTTCTCGAACATTCATTAGGCCACTATAAGGGTTTGGGGATAGTTATGTGCTTTTGACCCTAATGCCCTTCTATTTTGCATTTTTATATTCATCTCAATGAGTTAAGTTGTATGGGATATTATTATTACATGTTACTCACATTATTAAACTCTTAAAACCTTAAAACACTTATATAATATGCAAGATTATTGAATTTTCATACACAGACCTGTGTATGACTATGTAGGCCCTTTAAGCCTAGATAGACCTCTTGCCTTTTGGATTAACTTAAATCACATTGTGAAGCTCTGTCAATATCTTGTTCACATTTATAATTAAGTTCACATGATTTATTGGCCTTTATATACCTCTCCTACCTTGATTTTAATCATGAATGTGTCTTTTCTCAATTTTACAAGTAGGACAATGTTGTGTTCTTTCTTGAGGTATATCACTGTTAAGGCCAGGATCATGCCCTAGGTGACTCTGATAGTGTGGATGAACCTTAATCATGTCTACTTATCTAAGGGATATTATTGATTTATATGTGCACTTATTCATCATTATAATTTTCTATATGTTTATTTCCAAAATATTGGTTAAGATGTCGATATTCTCTATAATTTAGTGATTCCATGTGAATGGTTCCTATTATAGCATGCACAAAAAAAACATAATCATTATTCAATTTAGAACCAATTACCCATTACATAAAATCTTCTCAATCTCAATCTTCAAATATATTATTCACAAAATATCATGAGAAATAATAATCACCATGTTCAAGATATGAAATTACAATAGGGGTAAACCCTATTTATAATATTCATGAGAGAAGGTGACCATTGTAACCAATAGTCCCATCCTTCCCTAATGAATATTTAATTACATTGATAATTATTAAATAAATATAATTTAATTACTTATTTCAATAGGTTTTCACCTTGTGTTTATATAAATAATAAATTATTGTTTATTTAATCTTGAATGTAAACTAAAGGTGAATAAAGCACTACTTTATCATTAAATGCTCTAACATTCCCCCTTAATTCTAGGTAGGGATAAATTTCATAGTCACCTTAAAAAATTAATTATATTGTGTACACAATTGAATGATTTAAAAACCTTCATCATGCAAAACATCACCTTTTGAAATAAAAGGCATTATAATCCATAAACTACTTGAAATTAAGTTTAGGCTAGCATTATTGAGAGACTACACCTCATAGTTTCTCATGAATAATCACCAAGCATGTTTGGAGCCTTTTATAACATAAGGATATCCAATACAAAGTATGATTTTAACATATTAGGGTACAAAATTAAAATTTCCACATGAAGTGTACTCAAATCACATAACTTCCACATGAATTTTATAATGTTTTATAATGATAATAAGTATAGATATAGAGAATAAATACATGGTCCTCTAGAAGTGGCATTGTCATGCACACTCCCCCTAAATGGAAACTCATATAGGCCCAACATTTCATGAAACTAACAAAACTTGGTAGAACCAAGTGGATTTTGTGAAGATATTTGCCACTTGTTCATCTATAGGATATAACTACTTATCAATATCACCATTGAGGACTTTCTCTGAGATAAAATGCACATGAAATTCAACATGTTTAAATTTTTGGTGATGCTCACCTACACAAAACATAAAAACATATCCAAAAATAGATTCATGATCACATAATATGGTTAGAATCATAATAACCATATACATAAAAATATGACATATGTATTTCTATGGTAATACACATTTAAAAAAAATCATGTCATATTTTAGGCAAACAAGTTCACTAATTTGATTACAAAGTTAGTGAAAAAAATTAATCATTGTATACAATTTATTATTGGACATATCCAATATTGACAAGATGAGCATCCCCAACTGTCATACGATGCACATATAATAATTTACTAATAATATGACACTAAGTTTAACCAACCATTAGATATCCTATTCGCAATAAATCATTTTATTATTTTTGTTTTATCAATAATATTTTCATGTTTTAATATGCTTCAAAAAAAATTTAGGTATATCCTCTCATACATCAAATATGGATAATTTTAGCATGAAATTCCATCATACAATCAGACAAATATGATACTAAAACAAATAAGTGTAGAGATGTATGAATAGAATGCTTACTAAAGTAAATAATGAAGAACCAATAATACAAATTCAATTTACACTTTACATTTCATTACATATCTCATTATCAAATGAAGCATATAAGGATGTTAGCATAAACAATCAAATGATAAAACAATAAAATGAGAGTTTCTAAGAAATTTAAACACAAAAGATCCAAAATCACTAAGCATGATATTATTTCCAAATAAAACATGATCATTATGTCAAATTAAGCATGATGTTATGCATATAATGTATTTCAATGCTAATTGAATTGAAAATAACTATAATATCTATATATTTTATTTGATTTATCATTTAAGTCAAATATATCTCTTGAAATATAATTATAGTATGATATTTTATAGAATCAATACTAAATAATTTTATTGACAAATACAATGTAGATGAGACTCTATCAATATAGTTAGTATCTATAAAGTAACAACAAAATACTTTTATAAAAAAATGAAATGTTATGTGCATACATGTATTTTTGATATATAAAAATGAAAATATTAATCAATAATTATATTTAGAATATGCACAATACTATTCATGGCTTTGACCCATAAAAATTTAGGAACATTTGTAGACTGGAAAATTGTTGTATCCATTTCTATGATGGTGCAGTTTTTCCTTTCAGAAAGACCATTTTGTTTAGAGGAATAGGGAGTTGTTAATTTAATTTGAATAATCCAACTAATGAAAAAAGAGTCAAAATATTTAGTATCATATTCACCACCATTATCAGTTCTTAATCTGTTAATATAAAAATTAGATGCATTTTCAACACTAGCTTTAATTTTTTTGAATTTAGATAATACATCATATTATTTTAAATGAAAATAAACTAGATCATTCTAATGTAATCATCAATAAAAGTAATACAATATAGAGAACCATTAAGAGATACAACTTAATGAGGTCCTATTGACTAATTTTGACCCCTAAGATCAAAATATCAACCCCTATAGGCTTGTTCATATCTTTCTAATGCCTTATGTGGTCTCCAAATATCCTTTCTAAAACCTTGTTAGCAAAGTTTAAGGTTTATTTGGAGAAGTTAAGGTAATAGTTTATCTTCACATTGTACTAGCCTAGTCATGTCATAGAGAGATGAGAGTTGGTCAAATGGTGTCAAAGGGTCTCAAGTTTATTATAAAATTAATTTCAAGACTTAATAAACTTTTGTAAACATTTTATGAATGTTTGGAAAGGTTAAGGTTCTTTTGTAAGGTAATGTTTTATAAAGAAAAAGTTTTTTTTTTTCTAAATTTCATGTATCCCAAAGTTGAAAAAATTGTATAATCCATAAAAACACATTTTAAAAGGTTATTAATGGATTTATATAACTTAAAAACATGTCAAGGAACTCATAAAAAGTTAGTTACTTCATAAATCACACTAAAGGGGTAGTTTTAGACACTCATACAGAATTCAAGAAGTCAATTTCATGTAAAAATAGCTAAAGAGTATCCTTTAATATTATAAAATTTATATTAAATCTTATTTTCAAGTTTTAGGTCTGAAAGTTGAAAAAAAATGTTCCTTCTCTCCATCACTACCTTCACAAGATAAGAAAGATAAAATTTGAATGCATGGTATGACAAGGAGAGAGAAAGTTGGAGGCTAAAATTATATGAAATGTTAGGGGTCATATTAATATTAAATTTTGTATAATTATTTTATATATTCATCACATCTCATTTATGAACAATTATTAATATTGCAAGGAGGTCACTATGTCTTGTTCA
Source organism: Torreya grandis (assembly GCA_037957365.1). Classification (NCBI taxonomy): domain Eukaryota; kingdom Viridiplantae; phylum Streptophyta; class Pinopsida; order Cupressales; family Taxaceae; genus Torreya; species Torreya grandis. The sequence goes on from JARHVA010006423.1 coordinate 139,208, forward strand.
TTTAAGTAGGGTCTGGTTTTTCTCTTATTTATTGAATTCAATGTTTAATGGAGGATAATGGTTTATGTGAAATATTTTTAGAGGTAAAATGAGTCATTTTAATATTTGTTTAATAAATCAACTCAACATCATGAGGTGTCTTCATCAAATGAACTAGTACCTCAAGCATGTAGAACATATCACCCCGGTTGCAAGTCTTTGGGTTGGTTTTAATTGTTATCAATATCATAAGTTTTTAGGTGATTAATTATTAATGTAATACCCATAAATATTACATGATTAATGTGATATATCCTTGATAATTATTTCCTTATAGATGATCCTTCAAGAGATACCAGGTGTCTTTCTCTTTAAAAACATGGTCTATGTATGAACAGTCTCCTAAAAGATAGAAGTTGAACCTAGCATAGATAGTAATGGAGAAACCATGATATTGTATAATAATGGAATTGGAAAAATTAAAAATATAAGGTAATGAGATTTATTTCCAAGTATACTCTTAAATAAAGGGATATTGTGTGTTTTAGCCACCTATAGGTCTGTAGACATGTAAGTGGACAATAATGGAATATAGGTCTCAGGTTGAGAATGTTTAAATAATTAATAATACCTATAATTAACATTTAATCACTTATTTGGCCTTAAATAATTTCATTACATCATCAAATAGTATGAATGAACTAATGGGTTCCAACTTTCATATATAAGTCTTACATATGAGCTGACTATATAAACATACTTATACATATAGATGACTTAATTTGATATGGAATAATGTTTATTTGAATTTTATATGAATATTAAGAGGGTGATATGAAATTAGAAAATATTTTATACAATCTCCAAGATTCAAGACTCAATAAATTGGTTGTCTCTAACATTCCATCTAAGCAAAAGGCATACCTATAGGTGCTAGACTTGTAGGTCCTCATTTGGGAAAAAGGCCAATTAACATCAAAAGAATAATTGGTTAAAAAGATGAATCTATACATAAATTAGATATTTCACAAACCAATAAATACATCAAAGCCATTTGAGCTTCATATATGGTTTAAATTACTAATTTCAAAACCACCAAAAGAGTTTAAAAGCTTAACACTCATACATAGGGATGTGTATGAGAATAAGAAGTTTCAGTCATGTGAATGATATAAAGGATAATAATATTTCAGATCAATGAAAAGATAATTCACTGAGACCCACTATTTTTAAAGTGATTCAATGACTTGTAGACAAGGTCTAAGCCTAAACATAGTCAAGACTCAAAAATTACCATCTACAATCATGTGTTCGACACATGCATGAAACAAGTGTAAGTTTTGGAATATGTAGGGTTTTGGAAAAATTGATAAGATTATAAAATATAAATATTATACATATATTTTTAAATATTTTCAATGACTTGTAGTTGAATTCTTAAAATCCAAAAATGCATCTAGACTATCCTAATGACCACCTATAGGTTGCTTATGTAAGTAGGGTGGTTATAGGCTTGAAAAGGAGATAAAATACATAGTGGATGAATTTGGGTCCTGAAGAGTGAATTAAAAAATTCATAAGAGTCAATCAAAGTTAATATACCTAAATAGGTTGATAAAAGTATGACCAAACATGACTTTCTAAACCCTGCATATACAGTTAATTAGTGTCTATACGCCTGCCTACCTTCATGAAATATATTTGCTTGTTTTGAGAAAGTTTAAGGTATATGAGAGGTTTTAGGGAAAAATATTTAAAATTAAGATAATTAAATTTTTTTATCATGACTCTATGAGAGTCTCAAATCCAATAAATATGGTGATAAAACTTAAGAGTCTATTTAGGCTTGTAGAGCCTAAAACCAAGAGCACATGTCTATAGGTGATGTCATGAGAAGGGAGGTTTGATGAAGTGTGAAGTGTATCCTAAGATAATTTATGGTTGAATAATATTATAAAATACATAAAATATCATCCAAAAATAGGGGAAGGAAATAAAAGTATCACTTAAGCCTATGACACCTTCTCGAGCTTCACTAGGTGAATGACTACATTTTAAATCAGAGTTTGTCTCACTTGTTATGATATTGATATTATGAATGATAAATAAAATATTTTAGAGATAATAAATAGGTAAAGACACTTAAATATTATGGTATTTATTGTGGGATTGGATCCATCACATGCATGAACAAAGCTTAAGAACTTAGACCCCTATCCAATGTCAATGTAAAGAACTAAAGACCAAATTATTGCACTTAGAAATATATGGAGGATATGAATGGGAACCTAAAAACCTAGGTAAATATTAATAGGGTTATATATTATAAAAAAATTCATTATTTTAAGACTTAAGGCTCTAGGGTTTGTGAATAATTGTTAAGAACTGACATTGGTTTAAACCCTCCTAAAACCCTAGTAAAGACATGATGTGAGATATTGATCTCTAACGTGCATAAAATGACCTATAATTATTCTTAAACCTTCCAAAAAAATTTATAAACTCTAATTATGTTCTCACTATGTACTTTGTCTATACTTGCAATTGTAAAAATTGTATTTAATGCCCTAATTTTCAATATTCTTAGGTGTTTTCTAGGGTATTGAGAAACATAACACTTTAAAACTATTGGGTAGGGTGTTTTGGTATGTATTATATCTCTAAAATTGCATAAATATGTACAATACATCATGCTAGTTCTCAAACATACCTAGTTTTTCAAGGCAATCTTAAATAGGCTTTAAAAAGACTAGGTTTTGAGACCATTTTTTGGTTCTCACACTTTCACAATGTATAGAGAACTCAAATTTGTTATGGAGGTTCGTGATAAGCTAAGGAAATTTAATCACATGATTTTTTGTTGTTTCACATGTGTGATATAATTTTTTAGTAGAAACTCTTCCTTATAGGTAAGGAGGCCTAATTGAGGAGAAAGAACAGTTGAAAAAGGACAAATACACTCACTCTCAGGTCATAAAAAATGGCATGGAGTTGTAAATCCATACTGGGTCCTCAAATATATCTTTATTTTAAAAATATCCTTCATAAAATATTATAAAAAATGAGGTTTACACATTTTTGGGGCTACAAGGAATGAGGCTGAAGGAGAGATTTTGATGAAAAACAAAGTCTAGGTGGTTTTCTAATGACTCTAAGCGAGTCTTTCAATGTCTAATATCATGTGAGTAGGCATTCCATGGAGATATACTACCTTGATGAATATGATCTCAAGTTTCAAAACTTGTAATAAAGGTAAGGTGTGATAAGGCTAATGGGTTTCGAGACACATAAGGAGTTATTTGATGATTTCCACTGAAATGTCAATTTAGATAAATCCTAAGAAGTTTAAAGGTGTAAATATAAGATCAAAAATTTAACTCAAGGTGCCTTGATTTTGAAAAATACCAATTGTCCTCTCACAAGCCAAGAGAAGGGGAAGTTTTGAAGAAAAGATCAATGTCAAGTAAAGTTGAAAACTTCCATGCCACTTGTAGGAGAAGAAAACCTTTAGGAGAGATACACATGTATTCAAGGTTATGATGTAATAGTTTCACAAATATCTTATTGATTTTAACTCATGAGACACTTTTCATCTCTCTCTCCTACACCTCTCTCTCCTTCTCACATTTTTCTATATATTCGGCCTTGATAGACTAAGTTGGTATCCTCCACCTAGGTATGGATAAGAAATAAAAATTTAAAATCCTTTGATAGATGATATACTTATATTTCACCTCCTCCTTTGACTGGTCTCAATATGTTTGTGTGATTAGTTGATATTTTCAAGTGACTAGTTTGCTTCCTTAACATGTTTATACTTTCCTTACATGCATATTTAGTTTGAAATTTCTTTGTAGGTATTTTGAAGTGTCTAAGTGGAGTGTGAAAGGTTGAGTGATTATCCTATTAACTATTGTAATGATATGACCTCTTGAATAATCCTCATACCCCAAGTATTCTTTACAAAATTCATGAAAAATGTTATTATAGAGAGGCATATTAATAGTAGTGTTTGTTGTAGGTTAGTTTCATGTTTGAATTAAATTTGTAGTTATTTGGTATTAGTAAATTTATTTTGGTGCATCACCTCTAACAGGATAGGTTTTCTCTCACTTTTCCTAGCAATTTGGTAGAGTAGTTTGTGAGCCTAAGTGATTCATCAAGGTAACTAGCCCTTTAGCCTAGAGATTCAATACAAGTTTAGGCCACCCACAACCTAGAGTTTTTCCATTTTTTAAAAAATTTTGGAAGGATTTAACTACCTTCTAAAGGGTGAAAATTTGGTTGATAAAATTCCATACAACATCACTATGAATTAATTCTAAAGCATGTGAGGAATTCACATAATTCTTCTTGTAAAAGGGGTTAGTATGTTGGTTATCACATAAGCAACCCTCACAAGTTTCATGATGAGAGGGGATAGAATGAAGTAAAACAAAAAGATTATTTGTAGACATATCTTGTAAAATTTTAAAATGAACATGTCTTAATCTTTCATGTCCTAATTAAGATTCTTTCTTACTATGGAATGAAAGAAAACACATAGAAGAAGAAAAGATTTATAAAACATTATTTTGAACAACTTCAAAAATCAAGGAACTAGATTGATTTATAATGGAATAGTTATATTTAAGTAATGTTACAATTATATTATCATTTGTAAGTTGAGAACAAGATAGAATTTTTTTTTAGGCTTAGTTATATAGAAAACATCATTGATAGTAACATTTGAAAACATTATTTCCCCCTGTTTAGTTACTTCTAAAAAATAATTATCTCCTAATTAAATTCTTACATATATATCAATGGAATCACATAAAATATTAGATAAACATGTCTTATTATGTGATGCATCGATATATAAAATCCACTCATTTTCATTTATAGCAAAAAAGTAACATACAAAAAAATATCATTTGAATCCTAATTATTTTGATTAGGGTTTTGACTCTTCTTTATTCCCTTTGTTATTTTTAGAATATTTATTATTAATTATATCCTTATTTTTTTACAACATTTCCCTTCTATGACCATATTTATGACATAGATTGTAATTTCCATTAAACTTAGGTTTATGATTCTTATTATCAGATTTCTTGTTCTTATTTGAGCCAAAAGTAGAATTAGGTTTATATTTATAATTTTCAATGTTATTAGAAACATTATTTAAGGTGATAAGTGCCTAAGTGGCATTATCTTTGGAATCAAAATCAGTCATAACTTACTTTTCTTGAATCATGGGAACGTACAAGGCAGTAAGGTCAAGGATATCTTACTTAGTTTGATACTTAAAATTCCAAATTAAAAGTAAATTTCTAAAATTTTCATGAATATTTAACATAATGATAAAATAAATCAATTTATATTGAATATAATTACAATTACATCCATCTAAGTGACATTTAATTTTTTAATTTTAACAAGAAAATTCACAACTTTTTCATCAACTTTCATAGGTGTAATTAGCAATCCAAGGATTAAGTTAATAATATTTGAGAAATGAGTGCACTTTTGCATGTATTCAAGGAGTTTCAAAGAATCACTAAGATACTCCTAATTACCTATGTGCGTAAGGAATTCATACTTATCATTTTACAAGATAATGGGCATAGTTTCCTACGATTTCTATTAAAATGCATTGGTAAGCTCAGGGGTCACATGTCATCTAGAAAGGGATTTTTAAGTCCTAGTGATAATATTCCAAAAATTAAGGCCATAAATTTGTATTTAACAAAAAAAATTCATATAATATAGTTATCTACATTAAACATTTGAGATTTATCTGAGGAAAAATGAGGCGAAGACAGCTTCCCTTTAAATAGGATAGTAAACAAATGCTTAAAATGAATCCTTTTAGTGTAAATTTTGACTTAATTTGATATATAAAAAAATATTTAAGGTGTAAACACACAGTAATTGTTCAATTTAATTCTATACAAATAAAAAACATTACAAAATATTATGACAAAATAGGGTGTCACAAGTGTCACAAAAATACACTAATATAAGAATAATTTTTTAAAAATAACATTTTTAATGAGTTTTTATATTTTTTTGGTAAAATAAATTAAATAAAAAGTGTAAATATACTTAATTACATAATTTAAATGCCAAATAATGTAAAATTCTGATTTAGAATTGCACAAAACTAGGTGTCAAAAGAGTCACACTTAGACACTATTATTTATAAAAGTTATAAAATTAATAGTAATAGGTTTAACAACATAAAACAGACTATGTAGATGTTTTCATAAGATTTAAAAACCTAGAGATCGACTGGTTACATGACTATGTTTAACTAAATATTCACTATTTTGAAACTCAAAACAAGTTTGACAAGTTAACTAGGGTTACAAATGCATAAAACATTGGCATGAAAACCCAAAAAATGGAATTAAGTTTAAATTAGATTTTAAAAATTTATTTGACCAAATCAAAAAATATTGAATTTATGGGGTTTTAAACTTGGGACCTCACTAGTTGTATGTTTTAGCAAAAAGAGCTTACCAACTCATCTAAAACATTAGTTAAGTTTTAACATGCATTAATTTATTATTGAACAATTATTTTTATTTTATTTTATTTTTTTTTGAAAGAAAATTAATAAGATTAATAATAATAATAATAATAATAATAATAATAATAATAATAATAATAATAATAATAATTGTCATGTAAAAAAAATTCAAATATTTTTACTTTTTAGGTTGGGGCCCCTAGTTTTTTGCATGAAATATTAGAATTAAAAAATAAAGTATATTTTAAATATTTAAAACAACATTACCAACTTGTGTAATGTCTTGTAGGTGGAAATGGTTCCTTTATTGCATTTGAAAACAACACATTAGCTTGTTTAAGCCACTAAATCTTTTGAAAGTTTTATAATCTTCCTAAAACTCCCTATTGATGCAAAGTACAACTTCAAAAAAATATTTTCACTCCATTTTTTTAATCCACTAGTGACATACCATAAGCTTTAGGATGCCATCTGAAGCTCTTAAAAAGGTTTTTATTCACTAAAAGTTATAAAATAGATGTTAAAAACCGTAATTGGGGTTGAGGTGATCAAGATATTTTTAAAAACTATTTTCATGCACCAGTGTCGTACGACATCAAAAATAGTGCCCAAGCTTAAAATTTTGATTTTTAAAAAATATGTGAATGATTTGAAAGAGGTTTGAATTAATTGAATGGATGTTAAATGCTTAATTCACTAGATCTGACTTCCTTATAGATTCAAATAGATTTTTTCCTCTCCAAAACCATACCAAGTCAATGGTATCCCAAAAATTGAATTAAAATATTTGAATAAATTAATTATCAAATATTGATATTTAATTTAATATAATTTTCTTGACAAGCTTCTATACTCCATAGGCTTTGATTTCATGAAAATATCATGTGTGTGTGTGTGTGTGTGTGTGTGTGTGTGTGTGTGTGTGTGTGTAAGATTCACATAGTATATCTAGAAGTGTAAATAAATATAAAATCATAAGGATAAGATATCAATTGAATAGTTTGACATAGAGATTAGGTGGAAAAACATCCAATAGAGGTAAAAAAAACCCACAATGGTTATTTAATGTATAAATAATTCCCCAATACATAAAATCTTCTCAATATCAATCCTCAAATATATTATTCACAAAATATCATGATAATTAATAATCATCATGTTCAAGATATGACTTTACAATGGGGTTAAACCTTATATATAATATTGATGAGGGGAGGTGACTATTGTAACGAACGATCCCATATTTTCCCTGATCAACATTTAATTACATTAATAATTATTAAATAAATATAATTTAATTATTTATTTTCATGAGGTTTTCACCTTATGTAAATAAATAATAAATTATTATTGTTTATTTAATTCTCAAGGTAAACTAAGGGTGAATAAAGCATAACTTAGTCATTAAATGCTCTAACATGTTGGAATGTGAGAATATGTCTTCTTGATGGTTGTTATTGCTATTTTAAGAGTCAAAATCTCTACATTATCTTTTATTTAGAACTTATCACACTTTCTATTATTCTCCAAGAATTATTTCTCAATCACAAGTATACATGCTTCAAATTTTGAGTAGACACGCATGTAGTCTACATTGGGTTTCTTGTTTGTAAGTGTGAATATTTACCTCTTTTTTATCACCCTTGGCACTTTGGTGGTTCTTGAAATATATTGGGTATTTTCTCATGTTTTTTTAAGACCCATATATATAATTCTTGCTTTCAAAACTCATCACCAACATTCCCTTATTGCTCATTTCCTACAAATAATCTTATACTTAGCTAATTAAGCTTAAATCCCTCCTTTTTCTATGTTTATCTTTTCTTGAACTTGAATGATCACGTATAGGATGGTAAGTAGACTAATTTATTTTTTTATATAAATTTATATGTATTCAACTTACTTGGTACATTAACTTGAATATATTATAGTCTTCAATAGGTTCTACGTAGTCCATTTGATAGGCAATCTTGTTCCCTGTGAATGATCACCTATGAGTTTCACCATTTTATTCTTCAACCAAACTTTCAACGAATATATGATCTAATTTTAGCACATTTATCATGTCTATGCCATCATGGGGATGAGAAATAATACTCATATTAGTTTTTTCAAGATGGAAATAAGGTTAGCATGACTCTCTCTACTCTTCAATAGGCCTTGAATACTCCTATGTCAAAAAGGTTGATATGTTTTTAACTATTATCACATGAGGCTTGTTCATCATTCATATATCTTTAATCAAACCTTAGTGCCCTTCTTGGACTCACACCACTTATGTTTCAAGCACCATCCTACAACTTCCCTTTGAATTTCTTGACCATACCCTTTGATTCTCATGACTGGTCTCTTTCTTTGGATAATGGAGTTAAGTTAATGGAACATATAAAAATGAATGAGAAATCTATATAGTACCATATTAAATATTACCAATATATTAAAAACCCTTATTCAATTTCATGGCCTCAAGAAGTTTTGTCTTTAAGCTAAAACTATGCAATAATCCCCTTGTCATGTATGTCTTGGCCTCTAGCTTGACTATTTTGGCATGTTTAATTCCTATTGATGATCTGAGGGGTTTAATAGTAGTATTTAGGGATTTATCTATGTTTTTTGAGGAGTAATGGAGGCAATAAAACACCTAAACTAGTCCAAACCTACTTGAAATCTTATTTGTAACTTGTAAACAAAGAAGGAAGAACCAAATTTCTTGACAAACACCCTTTGATGATGAATTTGATGACATTGATGCTATACAAGTATATTTCAAATCTGAGATCAACTAAATAATATTACTATTCTTATATCTATCTTAAAGATATAATTATAAAAAAAACCTAATCTTGCAAGGATGATAAGGCATTTTAGGTCCTTACACTCTTAGCGATTGTTAATAAAGTTAAGAGGATTGATAAACCAACTAATGACACAAAATGTAAGTGCATAAGGACCCCAAATTTTCCAAAAATCTTAGCTCCTAACTCTCTCTCTCTCTCTCTCTCTCTCTCTCTCTCTCTCCTCTCTCTCTCTCTCTCTCTCTCTCTCTCTCTCTCTCTCTCTCTCTCTCTCTCTCTCTCTCTCTCTCTCTCTCTCTCTCTCTCTCTCTCTCTCTCTCTCTCTCTCTTCTTTGTACCAGTTAAAATTTTGATGTGCCTTCTAAGGTTTCCAAGTATATTGATAGAGAAAAGGAGTAGATTTTTTCTCTATTTAGACCTGTAACTCACTCAAATTCATGGATTTAGACTTTTGGCGGATGGATTAATCCATGATATTACTTGGAAGTTACATTCACTCTAAAAAACCTACAAACCACCCTTTGAAAAATGCTTCTTTTTCCATGAGAAACTATCATATTCTACTTGAAATCCTAATTGAATTGATGAAAACTAGTGCTCATAGAGCATCGACATGCCTATATAGATTGGTAGTGACATACTAACAACTTCCATCTACTATTCACCTACCATTTATTTCAAAATTCCTTCTTATAATTTTATAAAATGAATCAATAAAAAATTTCAAAAGGTTGTAATGTTCAAAAAGAATATTTGACATCTTTTGGGCACTTGTACTGATAAATGAGGGCATGAAATGACTTTTACATGGGTTAGATGACTCAAAAAGGACCTCTAAACCCTTAAAAACATTGATCAAATTGAATCATATCATGGAGTGACTAGATAAACATAAGACCAAAATGAACAATTATCTTAATCTTTTCAAAACAATCTTAAACATTGCTAAACTCTATTGTAAAAATTTATTTGGGACTTAATTTGGAAGGGAAATTTTTCACCTAGTCAAGTTTTGAGTTATTCTCACTTATGGAAGCTAATTTTGGCTAACATATTTGGTGACGTCCTAGGATTTCATGCCTTTTATGCACTTTAGACTAATTTCTTAGTCCATCCATTGAGCTATGGAGTCATCTCATCTCAACATAAAAAATGACATGACCTTGACACTTGAATACAAACCTCTTGAAATAAATGAAATAATTGATTTCTTTCACCAATAAAACAAGACTAAAACAAACAAACCAAAGTGATACACACATAACAAGACAACAAGATAAAACACTATATTAAAAATCACTTAAAGGAAAGACAAGATGAGAACTAATATATACAACTAACCTTTCAAAATCAATCCTTCTAGATGAAAAGTAAAAATCCTCAAGTCACATTCATGTGATGAAAAATAATGACATGTAAGCTATTGATCAAACTTTTTTATTGCTCTACCAACTCCTTTATTAACCACCACATTATCGGGATTAACCTCAAATGGGTCTATAATAACAAACATATGTCCAAAATAAACAAACTCATCAAGATATTCAATTCTCACCTCATACTATTATTAATATTTAGCAATGTGAGAGACCTCTAAAGTGACCATGATTTGATTCATATAGGCAACAACATTTTTTCATTTCATCTTCTATTAGCTTTTTATATTATGTCCCATGTTCATCTTGTAGAGTGTCATATTCCTAATACCTTGTTACACCATGGATTTGAACTTATTTTTGATGACCATTAGGATTTTTTGGAGAGTTAGGAACTTTATACATCTCATCAACAACCTTATCTTGTATCTCTTGAGGTGATAGCATACCAAGATCTTTAAACTCCTTGAACATGTCCAATTAGGACTACCAAATGTCTTTAAGACCTCCTTGAACTTGCTCATGAAACTAAACAAGGTCATCAACTATGGTGTTCTCTTCAAGAACATTCTCATGAATGTATTCATCACACTCATTGTAAAAGACAATAATATTATCACTCTCCTTATGGGATTTAGACTCACTATCAAAATTAGAAAAAAATTCTAGATCTTTCCAAAAGGCATCATCTTCTTCATCACTTGAAATCACACTGAGTTCAATTTTAACCTTATCATTCTCTTGAGGGATAGTAAGTTTTTAAAATGATAACTAGAGTCATGACATGATTTCAAGTTATCTTATTCAAGCTCTATTTTTTTACCACTAGGTTTAACAAGACTAATAGGCATTGCATCATCAAGAAAACTTCACGTTTAATTACAACCTTCTCAACTATTTCATATGAATCCTTATCTACATTAAGGCTCAATCAATGATAACTATATTTATCTTATTCTTCCTCCATGAATAGTGGAAGATCATCTATCCATTCAAGGCTCAATCCATCATGTCTCTCTTGTGACAAACATGAACTATATTCTTCTATATGGATACCAAACTCTACAACATCATGTTTGAATTCAATTACATGCTCTATAAGGATCACATGCTTTCCAAACAAATAAATTTTTTCCCTGAAACTATGGTATATATATTTCCATGCTTGATCAAAATCTTCTTCTTCGCTTTTTTCAATGGGATCACTTTGATAAGAGGTTGTTGTCATATTAGTTTGTATTCAACCATTAGGAAAATATCTTTTATCATCCTTGAAGATATATTTATTTAATTTTCAAAAAATATTAGTGCCAATAACTATATACTCATCTTATATACTAAAAATAATCTCCTTATAACCTTTTTGATATTTACTTGCAACTGATTGATCTTATTTTTCCAAGACCTCCACCTCACTACCTAGTTTTGACAACATCTCCTCCACATGTAAATGTCCATATTATACCATAAATGTAACTAACTCTCCTTAATAAAATGAGAGGGTGGGAGGAAAAGAGACTTCATTTTCATGATTGAAACCTTTTAGACTACTATTTAAAATTGGGACTTTAGGAGTACTAGGTTGATCATGACATTATTGAAGGGATGGAGAAGATAACTAAAATGAAGATGTTTTATTCTTCCCTTTCTACTCTTAAATTTATTTTTTAAACTTAGAGATGACTTGAACTTCATGGATGGATACAAATTGAAATGTAGGTGAAGATATTGAAGGAATTGATAGATACTTTCAATTGGCCTTCATACATTTCTCCTTTTCTTGACTTTAGATAGACATGGGATAAGTTTATTTCTTAGGAGTAGGCATGAAATAATCAGGGGTCTTAGTCCCAAAAGGTATCCAAGATGGAATTGTATTAGTCTCTTAAGGAAGAGTGAGTGAATATTCAATTGTAATAAACCTCTCTTGACATTTTGGCCTCATAAGACCAAATGTCAACCCTTAACATAAAACAATTACATAATAATTCCTCTAAGCTTACCTGTAGTACCTCAACTGGTGATTTTCATATGAATGTGTCCTAGAGGTCTTTTATCATTGATTAAGAATGTCATGGAGTATGCTTATCATGGCTATCTTGATTCTATTGGTGATGTGTTAGTAGTCATGATTGGTCTTAGAGTGAGAGAGAAAAATAATTCCAAGATATCTCATAATGTCTAAGGAATGCTCTAAACTTGTTTGATAAGATTGAGGGTCTTTTGTTAAAATTAATGTAATTTGAAAATTTGGAGGTTATTTATTCTTATGGTCTTACGCTAGTCTAATTCATTTCATGAGGAGAGAGATTTATAAATGGGATGTAATAATGTCAAACCTTTCCCAAGATCATAATATGAATGGTTTTTGTTGTGTTTTTATTGTCATTATTCTTGGTTTATCCATTCAAATAGATTCAAACCTCCATAACCCCCCTAAGATTATTAATAACCTTTAAAACATCTCACATGATTTTATATGCCTTATAAATCTTTGAAAAAGATCATGTTTCAATTATTTCTTTGTTAAGAGGTCTTAAAAGGGTCCCTAAGTCATCACTAACTATTTCATGCCTTACAGGGTCCATTTTAAATCTTACATCCACCTCTATACTCAACAAATGGGCCCCACACATGAAAAGATGGATCCTTTCCAAACATCTTACCATACCACTCAATTTCAAATGTTTGTTAGCTCTTGTTTTCCCTCCCTCTACCCTCTAATGGTGGTTCCAGGTCAAAATCAGGGAGAAAATACATGAAAATTGATATTTTAAAGTGTTTTATGTTAGTTATAAAGACTTTTGAAATTATTACGTATAGATGGGAGTCAAGTGTTGTAGAGGAACTTATCTCCAATTCCTAGACGTTTCATAGTCTTAGAAATATAAAAAGGCCCAAAACTGACCTCTCTCTACAACTGAGGTCCTTTGCAGCTGAGGAAAACATTCAGGTTTCTGGTTAGTACGATCATGAGAGACAAGATCAAGATCTAAAATATTTGACAAAGGAATGGGATCACCTGACCTTCTCATTCATTAAATTTGTCTACTAATTAATTTCCCATAATATATGAATAATCATGAACAATATAAGCACTCTTATGATCCCCCTTATCTGTGTAAAGTTGGAAATGACATCAATTTTGGTGCATATATGGAGTGTTTTTTAGAATAAACACTTGTTTTGTGTTATTTAAGTCCTTGTAGACCATTTACAACACCATTCACCCTTATTTCACACATGTTGAGTGTGAAGGAAAGAAAATCTTGATGTTTCTTTATTTTGTAAGACTACAAGTAATTTTCTCAAGTTACAAGGTGTTGTCATATAAAATGTCAAAATTGATAGATTGAGTGTGTCTTATGAAACTTAAGCCATACATATTTCTTCATGCTCTTATGACCCTTCTACAAACCTTTTTTCTTATTCCTAGTCATCGTAAACATTCCAAATAGTTATTCTACCTTATCCAGGTAGCATTTCCCAGGCCAATCCTATCCCCCTAGGTCTTGTACTTGTAGGATAGGAGCACCCAAACTTGGACTAAAGTGTCAGACCCTAGGGTGTCCTATTTTATCATTCCTATCCAATTTCATTTTTTAGTCATATAAAATATAAAAATTGGGAACTTGAGTGTGGTTTATGACATGTAGCCTATAGGTCCCTCTTGATTGCTCTCATGACCCTCATAGGCATATTTTCATTGATTCTTATTCATCCATAGCCTTCCAAACAATGATTCCACCTCCTCTAGAAAACATTTCCAATGATGATTTCATCCCTTTGGGTCCCATTCCTTTAGTACTATAGCACCTAAATTGGAATTATAGACACCAAAATTACATCACACAAGTGCATAACTCCCTATGTCAAAACCCCCTTAAGCCTTTTTTCAATAATAATAATTAACCTCCCTAACACATGATTTTACCCATCACACATTTAATTTATTTAAAATATTTAATTAAGTTAATTAAAAACCCCTTATACCACCTTACCTGGCCACCTCATCCTAAGACTAATTCTCACTTGATGAGTCACCTCAAGACTTAGTCCCCTTAACCTAACTACCCAAGACTTATTCTCACCTCAAAAATGAATTCCTAACCAATTACATCCTTATTAAATCCTTATTTCTACCATTTTTCAATGTGTATCACACTTGGCATGAGAAACAAATAGAAAATAGGCTAAAGATAGTAGTTTTACCTATTCTAAGGTCAACGACATTTGTCAATCCATGACTAACATCGGTGGGATTGCTGAAGTTAGTTATATAAGCCAAACTCCAAACTAATGTTTAGGTTAGTATAAATAAATAAAACTCATTCTTATTTTCATAAAGGCTTTTGACATTCAACTTTTGACATCTTGGCTTACTGTTATCTTGCATAAGTCAATCTTGATCAGGAACCAAGCTCTTGAGAACTAACAACACCTACTTGTTTTCCCTATTCAAGGCATCAATTCAGACTATCTGATAAGAGCTATCCATCTAGCACTTATCATTAAATCATAAATATAGCTAAGTACATCACTTATTTTGTAAGTCTTTAAGCAGTTACTTTACAATCACTTTACATCTATTGTTTACTATTTTACACATTCCTGACCAAACCCTTGTGAAGGAATTATAAAGATTCCCCTTTTGTTTATCCTTGTTCCAACACAATGAACCTTTTCCCAAATCCACCCAAACCATAATCTCTCTCACACACTCTCCCCAACCTTCCAAACATGACCAAAACCATTTCCCAGACCCAGAAAAGACTTCTAAAAACTTCTAGGCAATTATTTCCTGTACCAACATTGGTAGCCTAACTGATAATAGTCACATTTCCTCATCGACCTCAATATCCTAATTGATATTGGTCACACTTTATAACCAACCTTGGTAGCATAACCAACATAGGAAACTATGGATTTCCAGTAACCATTTTAAGACCTACCCAAAAAACTTCTAAAATTTAAACAAAACATACTACCTATACTTTATTACTTTTAGTTGCACTCAGGTTGTAAATAATGGTAACATTATCTCTCTTTACTCTCTCTTTTCCTCTCTCTTGGTTATTTATTACTCTTTTATCTCTCAAAATTAGACTATCATCTCTAAGGAAGTTTGAAACTTCCTAGAACAAGCACGTAGCTTGGCAGCCCACTCATATATCTGCTAACAAACATTTTATGGTAGTGCTTTCTTACTTACAAGTAGTTCTCCTAGCCAAAGAGGAGTGCTCAAAATGTCTAGATATGGTACACAAACCAATTTAGTTTGATTCTAATCTTTTATCCCTATCCTTATTCTATGTTTTTATTTAGACTTAAAATAAACAAATTTTAGTGAAACATTTTTGGCATGCCCGATGGGACCCTAAAGTTTTCCTTGGGTTCATTACTTGTTTTAAGCATTCATATAGGTGAATTATAGTGAAATTTTCATTTCTTTCACTTTCTCCTTCTTTTCTCCCTCAAAGATAAAAATTCAACATTTTATTTTCTATTTAAAGGCAATAAACTGAAACTTTTTCTTCCTTGCTACTCTTCTTTTCTCCTTGCCTCTAAAAGCAATTTATCATTTTTATTACAAGTTATAAAATATATTATTTATCTCTTTCTTGCATGCACATTACGATAGTGAATTTCATTCTCAAATCTTATTTCATCTTTATTTTCATTTGAATCTAAACATTTTAGAATTGGGTTTAAAACTTACTGCACTTCATTGTTTACTTGTTGCATATTAGCTCACCTAGTTACTTACAAGAATTATGAATAAATTGTAGTGCACCTATGTTACACAACCAAATTACACTAACAAATATATATATAAACTCACCTGAGATAAAGCCCATTGAAATTTCATCACCTGGTGGATCACATTACCCTACGTGGCTATCTTACTTGGATTTCACCATCAAGGGGAAAACCCACTCTGTTCTCTGATGGAGTATAAACTCTAGGAAAAAAGTATATTTTAGATATGAATCTTGGGTTGGATTTAATTCCATGAAGTATGGGGAGAAATATCATATAAAAATCCACATACTTGGTCTAACATAGATTTCCTCTTGAGCACTAAAACTAACCTAAAACTAGCTCTACATTGCTTTCTAGTACCTTCGATAACTAAATTATATTTTCACTATCTGATTAAGGCATAATACAACACAAGACTAAAATTAATCTATAGGAGTTAATAATTAGTGGATGTATGTTCTTTTTTTTACTTTTCTATTTCCTTTTATATTTTGGAGTTGGTAAGGATGTTTTTCTATTGATTCACAAAATCAACACTCTTTGTAATACTCAGTTATTATAACCTATTATATCAATTTTTTTGAGTGTTCTTCCTTCTTACACAGATATCTTACATCCCATATTTTACCTAGATTCTAATTTTGGGTTTTTAAAACATTGGATTTTCCATCTCTTAGGATATCATAGTAATCAACATCAGTAGACTTTAGCTATCAAAATTAGTTAATCCCACTAATGTCAATAAACATTTGCTATCGAAATTAGTCAAGTAACTGATGTCGATGATTGTGTAATTTTAATTTTCTCAAAATAATAATCTAAAATAACCCACTTACCTCCACTTAAACCTAGTTTTTCCTTATTCTATCACTAATATAGAGTTGTAAGACTATTTATACTTATTGCATGGTGTTAATGCAAGCTCAAGTCAAAAGTATTACTAATTACATAAGCTAGTAACCACTTCCACCTTCCACTCTTCCTTTTAATTATATCATGGAACATACTTTAGATATAGAGCACACTCCTAGCCCCAACCAAATTCCCATTATGCTTGAAGCAGATCAAGATTTTGTTAAATTTCTTGATTATAATGGGGAAGCCCTTTAGCATTACCTAGCCATGAGCCAAACCCACAATTATTTTGGTGTCCCAATCTATGGTATGTCAACCTATCTAATGGAGACAACTTTAGTTTTAGTTGTTTTTACTATCTTCCCCATGTTTACTCAAACCACCACCTCGACAAGAAACCTAAACATAAACAATGTCTAAATTTTAGCATCACCAACTACCCAATCCCACTTAAACCTTGGCATGACTTCCATACTTTCATAACCCTAGGTAGTTCAGCCAAGTCTTACCCCATTCTAGAGTTTAGTGGTTCATATTCCATCTACTCTCATGCCTATAATTACCTCAGTTATGACTCACCCTTCATCTAGTCTAACTATGCCAATAACCCAACCTATAATAACAACATCTAACCAAAGCATAGTCTCTAACCCAATGGGACAAGCCTCTTTCAATTTTTCACCCCAACCTATGACTCATTATCCTTATGTTACCCTAACATAACCTTAGTAAACTTTGTCATATGCTCCCTCTACTTCCTATCAGGGTCCCTATAAATTAGGAGGTATCTCCCAGACTAATCCCCCTCTAGACCTCATTAAGATGTTGATGGAAAAGATATCTAATCTAGAGACATTTGTTTCTAGTTAAAAGAATGTGTTATCTTATGATCATATATCTAATGAACCCATCCATCCTTTTGTGCCTATTTTCCCTTATCTAAGCCAATGGGAACTCCCCAAATTTACTCATATCTAGAGTAAAGACGACCCCAAAAAATATTTGCAATAATTTAGACATGCTTGTTATTTAATAGGACACAATGATGTGTTACTACTTCAAACTTTCCCTATGTCTCTTTTAGGTGTTTCCTTAGATTGGTATAGCTCTATAACTTAGCACTCCCTTTTCTCATTTACCCAACTCATATAAATATTCCTAGATCATTTCTCTATTAACATTTCTAAAAAGGTTTCTATTACGAACCTTTATTCTATCAGACAATTTGATGATGATTCTATCATAGATTTTATCACTCACTAAAGAGTCTTGATCAATCAACTCTCCTCCTTACACCAACTTGAGCTTATTGAGTTCTTCTCAAGGGCATATGCTAAGCACATTTTGTACACACTCTAGGTATAAACTTTCCACACATTTGATGAGGCCTTTACGATGGCGTGGAAACTTGATATTTGGGCTATAGACAAAGGAAGAGTCAAGTTGCACAGTAAGAACCCCAATTCCAAATCAAATGACTCTTTTTCTTCTAAAAATTTTCCTTCTAGTCAAAAATATAAAGGCTCCACCAACATGGTGGTCATTAAATTAGTTTCTTCCATAACCACAAACCAATCTAATTCCTCAACTTCCCAAAATCCAACAAAGTAATTCCAACAATGGTATGAATAAAGATAATACACTCCCATTGGGGAGTCATATACATCTATTTTTGGAAAAACTATTACAACAAGGTGTCATAACCTTTCCACATATCAAAACTCCTATACAGTTTGACCCCTCCCATCCTATTCCAATTTGGTATAAGGAGGATGAATTTTGTGGCTGTCATCAAGTTAGAGGCCATAATTATAATAACTATAAGACATTTAATAACATTTTTCAAGACATGATTGATAGGGGTGATATCATCTTGGATAATCCTAATGTGCCTGCTAATCAAACTATGGATGTGTTCAAACAACCTTTTCCTAACCATTAACCTAATCAAAATATTATTCAAACTATGACTAACTCATGTGATTATAATATCCATAAGGTTAATATGGTCTTTACTTTACCTCTAGTTCAATGTCCCCCTCAATAAGAGGCACCCATTTTATTTACTCCTCCCCCACATTCAGTGGCATTTGTTTTGCCCATTCTTCCCCCTAAGGTAGAAGAGACTATTTCACCTGTTCCACTCTTGTGTGAGGAAGAGCCTCCTTTACCTCTTATTTTACCACCAGAGGAGTCAGTATTTCTATATATTTTTCACCAATATTACATATTCTCTTATGACTTAAAGACCATGCCTTACCCATTCCACAACCATATGTTGAAGGGAACATCATTCTTATGTTATACCCTCTTAAGGAACCCTCTTCTCCTACCTTTCCTCTACTGATAGAGAGTAATAACCCATCAAATCCACCTTTGTACCTCAAAGAGTCAATGTTATCCACTCTTACATTAGATGACAGACCTATTTTGCCTACTCTAATTATACCACTCTTAGAACTTCTTTTACCTATAAAGAATCATACTTTACCTATTCCTCACCCATATGTTGAGGGAGAAATTATACCTATGTTCTACCCCCTTGAGGAACCCTCTTCATCTACCTCTCATCCACCCTTGGAATACCATGCCTCTTCTCTTGTCTCTATTGAAAAAGACCCTATTGTGGCTCTTTCTTATCTTTAGCCTAAAGTAGCAGAGACCAACAATTTACCTCTTTCTCAAAAACCTAAACCTTATAAAGATGAAAATGTAAAGCCTACATTAACTTTATCTAAACCCTTCTCATGGTTGGTGAAAAGTCTAGAATTTCTTGACTCCACAAAACTTGATCACATGGCATTTTGGGATTGACTTAAAACTCCTTACCCAACACAATGAGTAATGACCTTTACTGCCAACCCTCTCACTACCCTTTACCTAAAGGTCTTTCAAAAAGTTAGAACTTCTTCACCAAAATCACTAGAAGTTCATCCATCTATGTTAAGACCCTCACCCTCATAGGCATCTACCACATTAAAGTAGATTGGGCCTTTAGGCATATGCTCTGTCTCTAATTTAATTCATCCACATGTGAAATTATATCTAACTATCCAACCACAAGTTGGATTTTCATGGCCTAAACTATAGAAAAATATTAAGCTTCTTAGATCTCATCGATCCTTTCCTCTTCAACCCTTAACTTTACCATCAATTTTGGGACCATGCCCCTCTACTTTAGTTAGAGTATCACTAACCCAAACAAAACAAAAGGTTAATTCCCTCCACTACTACCTTTGCCACTTGGTAGGCCTTTCACATCTAACACCATGATAGCTAAACCAAGAAAGTGTCAGGAAAACACGTAACTCCATCACCAATAAATAAGGAACCACACAAATTCACCCCTGTGACTCCTAAATAAAAGAAGGTATCCACTCATATTACCACAACAAGTTCAATCCCACTCACAGGCTCTCAGAGTTTTTTCCTATGTTAGTTATTGTAATCTTTCATATAATTCTTCCTCCCATTAATCCTTATAGTCCTCTTGGAATGAAGACATCTTTGTTTAATTCTACACAAGTGTGTGTGTATATCATTGTTCACCTAGACACGATACTAAGAGTTGTAAAGCCCTCACAATAGTCATTTGGCAACACTTTGATGTTGACACTCTATTTTTTGATACTCCCATTAACCTTCTTGTTATTCCACCTCTGGCATCCATAATGCCTCCTACTGTTCCACCTAAATTCAAACCCAAAGATGTTGTATCACCTTTGCCACCTCCTTCACCTATATTTCAGATCAACATAGTTAATATGGCCACATGGTTACAAAATGAAAAGGATAAAGGTAAGGAAAAAGTTATTTCTCCTTAGGCTCAGCTCTTTTCCAAAGACACTCCTCCTCTAAATCCTAAGGTTTCCATCTTGGGTGTCTCAAAATCAACATCTTTAGATGTTATTCAAAGCTCAATGGTGAAATAACTTCACCAAACTCTTGTGAAAATGTCTTTGTATGAGTTAATCCAAAAATCATCCCAATACCATCAAGATTTTATTAGTTCCTTACAAGTAGTTGAAGTACAACTTGATGATCCCCAACCTCTTGTAACTGTAGTCAACTCTCTTAAGTTCATGTCATTGATTTCCTTTAGTAATTTAAAAATTCCACTTCAATATCTTAAAGATTAGGATTATGCCCTTTTTATTTCTACATTTATTGATCAAAATCATGTCAAAAGAATCATGATCAATGGGGGAGCTAGTATTGATATTATTTCTACCCATTCCTATAGATAGTTATCCATTCTTGACAATTGCATGTCTCAAATTGATGCAGTACTCTACTCCTTTAATGATACCATAGCTACTACAATGGGTACTATTGTCTTACATATCCATGTAGGTCATGGCATAATTCCTAAGCTCTTCTATGTTATAGAAGGAGAGTTATAATATCACATACTTCCTTGATGATCTTGGATATGTGTTATGGCATGTGTACCCTCAACTTTGCACAATTGTGCCAAGTTTGAGCATGATAGACAAGTATATGTTATACCCACTGACCCACCTCCATTTAAAACATGCAACATGACTTATAGTCCCAATGATGTTTTCATTACATTAAAGACATCATATTTACCATATGATACTTCTAAAGCTTCCACAAGCTCCACTACCCCGGTTACATAGATACCAACAACATAAATTCCTGACAAGGATCCCATGTGTTGTTTCCAAAATTAGCTCACCTCATTTTTTTGGAACAACCCCCTGCAAAACTTGTCCATTTTTCCCTTTGTCTCTCTAAGTCTATTTTCGAGATAGGTTTTTATCATTCTCATCTTGGCCCAATTGCACCATTCAAAATTTGTAACATCTTTTTGTTACGTTTCCCCCAAAACGTGAAGGTTATTACGATCTCGATATGACCAAGGGACTAAAGTCTAGCTTTTTTAGAGTTAGCCATCTTCTTCCATTTTTCATATATAGGTGGTGAATTTTACCACTAGTACTTTTTTCTCTTTGACATGCAAGGGCGGCGATTTTTGGTGCCCCTGCATCTGGACATGCAGGAGCAACAAAATTTTTTGCCCCTACATCTTGACCTGCACGGGTGGAAAATTTTTCCGCCCCTGCATTTTTTCCATCTATCACATGCAGGAGTGGTAAAATTTGCCACCCCTGCATGTCCCTTGTATTTCCCAGTGCAACGGTTGTGATTTTTGCTGCCCCTACACTACCTCAATTTCCATGCACAACATTTATTGCCACGTGGTTGGGATCAATTTTCACCCCATTTAATCTAGTTTTAACTTCATTTTCCTTCATTCCTCCTCTCCTCCTCCTATCCTTTGCCTTTGGATGATCTAGCAAATGGGTAAAAATGCATTTTGATGGGTTTGAGCTCGTGGCACACGTATTTTCCCAGGTAAGTTTTTTTATTTGGCATTTATTTTTTCTTCTCTTTAACTTTGCTTTCATTCTTGTTATTGTTTTTCCCCCTTCCCCATCAGCCTTCCAGGCTTCCTCTTCATGCTAGGGTGGCAAATTTTTCCACCCTCCATTCTTGCCTATGGATTTCTTGGTCTTCCCTATTGTTGGCGGTGATTTTCGCCGCCCTAGACTTGTCTTTTTTGTTCACCTCCATTGGCAATGAAAATTGCCACCTATATAGGTTCACCCATTACCCTTGCAGGTGGTGAATTTCACCGCCCATGCAAGCCAAACATGCATGGGTAGCAATTTTTGCCACCCTACATTTTCCAGACCAACCTACACAGGTGGCAAAATTTTCTGCCCATTCTCCCTACTTCTCGCTTACCTATAGGGGCAGTGAATTTCACCACCCACATAGGTTAAACTTACACGGGTGGTGAATTTTGCTGCCCCTGTACTTCACTATACATTATTCATGCAAGGGTAGTGAATTTTTCTACCTGTGTTCCTTTTTTTCTTTTTTCCCTTCATGCAAGGGTGGCAAATTTTGCTGCCCATGCATGCCTATTCATTCCACATGCTTGGGCGGCAAATTTTATCACCTTTGCAATTTTCCTCCAAATTTCTCCAACTCTGAAGAAATTTTCCTCTTTTTCATTTTTTCACTTCCTCCCCTTTTTCCCTTATTTTTTGACCTAGCCCTGTTAAGTGCCCTTCCTTGGTCATGATCACCCAACATGCAAATTCCCTAATTTGCCCACTATTCCCTAATTGCACGATCATGATTAAAATTCCCTCTAAAGATTCTTGTTCATTGGTACCTGCTCAATCAAGACCATTTCCAATGACTGAGGCTTCTCCAAAAAAGTCAAAGGCCATGAAGTACTAGTACCAGGGCATTTTTTTGATCACCTCTAATGTTGATGACATTAGAGATATAGAGATTGGCCATGTGGATATGGCTGAGTTCATGACCAAAACCAAGGCAATGAATCCAAGCCTCAAAATGAAAAGGATCATCAAGAGCAACATTCATCTAGTTACCACTTTCTCAGTAGCAGCACATCATATAGAGTTCATCCTCCAGTGCGCCCAGTGCTACAACAAAGAGACCATATCAGTCTCTGATGCTAATGGTAACGTGATAATTTAGCTAGACCCCAAATTCATTGATAAAGTCTTCATGTGCCCTCTTGCTACTAAAGTACTGAGAATTGACTTCGTAGAAGCACAGAAAGAGTATGACAAGGACCCTAAAAGGGCAAAGAAGGTGATGAATCACAGGTGGCTTAAGGCCCCTAGAACCAACTTGTCTAGATGGCCACAAAATTTTCTAAGGAGTGATTTTATTGAAGAAGTTGGTGACTTGATCATCCTTCTCAGCAGAGTGTGAGGCCTCCCATCTTCCTCACAATTCCACAAATGGATGTATCCCTTCATCAAGATCATCCTCCAAGGGAATCATGTCATCTTCTAGGGTGAGCAGATTAGCAATGCTCTTCATGAGCAGTTGACCAAGGTATCAGCTACTTCAAAGTTATATATGACTTCATACTTGGTGTAGATAGTTGCTTCTATGCAAACCTTTTCAGGTTTGACAATTCAAAGAGACTAGAAGACCACCTTAGTCTACTCATATTACCATCAATTCACACTGCAAGGATCAATCTTCCATTTTAAGAGGGTAAATGATGCCTTCTTCATAGTATTTTTATGCCTCTTTGACCCTTAGCTCGAGCAAAAGAGAATATCTGATGAAGCCTAGATGGTCGTCAATGACTATGGTTGTATGTTCCTACAATTTCTCTCCTTTTCTATCTTCAGGTTAGATTTTTTCAAGGCTATACCTATATGCTCCCCAGGTTTCCTTCTAATAAGTTAGTCCTAATGGAACTGTGTAGACAAATAATTGTCATACATACTAGACAAATGGAACTGAAAAAGCCAAGTTTTAGGTTTCTAATTGAAATTGATAGATACTCGATTTTGACAGCAGCCAAGACCAAGGTCATGGAGACAGAGATGCAACTGGTCACTATGAAATAGTTCAAAAGAAGGGACAATTTTGACTACACGGTGTCAAAGACATGATCAGAAAAAAAAACTCAATTTCATGAGCCTATGATCGAAGACATCTGGGTAGACCTAAGGATAGCTAAATAAATTAGGAGGATGGACTATAATAGGTTAACCTTGGAATAAATTGAATATCTGGGGCTCATAGATATTCCCTCCAATTTGATTGATGATAAGAATACTATCAACAACAGGTACCTGGCCAAGAAGGTTGTTGACTCTCCTCTTCCTCCTATCCAGTGGTCCCAAAAAGAATTAATTTCACTAAGAAAGAGATTCAAACCAATATTGGCTAACACCAATGATTGGTTAACAACCAAAGGGATCACATTGAAGGAGTTTATTACAAGATCAAAGGCTGAATTCCAAGTAGAAATGAGAAAGAAGGTAGAAAATAGGACCAAGAACAAAAGTGATGTTCCTTCCCCATCTAGGCCTCACAAGCCTAGAATCATCTTTCTTTCCAAGAAGTCAAAGGTTGCTGAAGAGCTAGAATCAATGGATAAAGGAGTTGAAGAACAAAGCTCCCAAGAACAGGCAGCTCAATAAATGGAGACAGATGACAGGGCCTTAGAGCAGTAAAGAATTGAGCCTCTACATTCCTAAGAAGGGGCACAGCCACTTACAGATGTCTATCCTTCACCACCTCTATCTCCTATCAGTGTTCCTTCTTCCAGAGCCACATCTCCTTCTAAATTTATGTTTGGTGATCCTCAAGGCACTTCCAGGGATACTCTTCTCTCCTCTAGATCTATTCTTAGTCTGGCATCTCCTTCCTTCAACCTCGAAGAAAGCTCTACTCTTGATAAATCAACAGCCAGTATAATTTCACCAGTTACTCTAACTATGACCACTGTTACCACTAGCAGTGCATAAGTTACCATGGTAACACCAGCTGCTGGAACCATTGCCACAATCAGTACTTCTTCTCTCCCTCCTTAGATATCAGCTTTCACTCCCAAAAGAAATAACCTAGCCATCTCTATAGATGACTTTGATTTTGGCAAGTTAGTGCCAGTGAAAGCTAAGGCCCTTAAGAGACCAAGGATCCTTTCAAAATTGGTTGAATAAAAGGGGCATAAATTTTTGGAAATAGCTAAACCACTGGAAGATGCAACCCTTGAGGGTTTTGAAATGAGCAGCTATTCCATTTCTCATGTTAAACTTGGAAAAGTTACTCATGAAGGTGTGAAAAATGATCTACAGTCTGCAATGGACATCATGGTCCAAAAATTTGACAGAGAAAAATAGATGAACGATTACTATAAGGCTAAAGTAGAGAAATTAACTACAGTATTAAGGAAATTCACCCTTGCCCCTAAAGCGGCAAACCTAGAGGCCTTTTCCATATATGACCCTGTCATTCAAAAGGTAGAGAAAACTTATATGAAAGGGAAAGTGCCAGAGGATTACATTGAAAATATGCACACTCAGGGAATTTCCTTACTTACAGAGGTTACTGAGAAGATGGACAAGATGAAGAAAGTGAGGATAGATCTAGAGGACCTTATCTCTCTTATCTCTCAGAACATTGATAGTATAGAGAAATATCTTGGCAAGTGGAGGGAAATGAAAGATTTGAAGAAAAGCACCTTGATTTCTATCGATGTTATTTCTAGCAAAGATTCTTATGTTGAGATTAAGGAATCACTGATATACAAGATTTAGGTACTCAAGGAGCTGATTAAAGATCTTGAGTCTTCCAAGGATGCTAGTGAGAAAATTGACACATGCCTGTTAAATAGACTGGAAGAACTACCTTGTGACCTCACCTCTAGAGATAATCAATTTCTCTCAATAGAAGAGATGATTTGAGGATTCAAGGGTATGATTCAGAGGGATTTTGAAGAAAAAGCATTCTCAATGACTTTTGTGGATAACATTTTAGATACTTAATTAACTCTAGATAATCTAAGATCTAGGTTAATGAGTCATGCCAAGGCAATCATAGCATTGAAGGATGCTGTAATTAGGGCCAGGGTCATCTTCAAGAACACCATTGTACCAAACAGTATAGGAGTTTAGGCATCTATCGCTATGTACCATGCTCATCTGAAGAAGTCTGGCGGCAAGAGCTAAACCTTTTCCCCCTTCTCTCTTCTTCTCTCCTCATGCAATTTTGTCATGTAAAAGTGCATGCAATTTTGTAATGTGTAATTACATGTAAAAAATCTAGAAAAATATCTCAAAAGTCAAATATGACTCATCTTTGACTAAGATATTTTTATATTATAATCTTTTTAATTTTGAAGGTTTCTCCCTATATATAGAGGGGACCTCTTTTATAAATTGATCTCTGATAATTGAGAGAAAAAACTCTGCTAAAATTGAGACACTTCTTGAGACTTTGTGCTCAACTTGCAAATCATATTTTGTTGAATGAATGAGAAGCAGGTTTATTTCAGACTTTGTGTTGAAGTTATCTATGTTATTTAGGAAATAGTTCTTATGTCCTCTTTCTTGATAATCTCTTATTTGTTTGATTTAATAAGCAAAGTGTGTGTGTTGATATTAACTGAGGACATTTCTAAAAGATAAAAAATAGACTTTGAGCTACTTTTATCTTTGTGATCCTTTTATTCTTTGTAATTTCAGGTGAAGACTTTGTGCTTCATTTCACTCTATGGTTATGCGTATTTTGAATCAATGAAGGAGACAATGGAAGACTTTGTGCTTACGTAGGTTTCTTTGTTAACTTTGTTACTTACTTTAGGTGATTTTCTACTCTACACTGGATACCATTTCTAAAAAAAGAGGAATTTTGTTAGCCAATGACCAGGATTTCTCTCTCTTGTTCCTTAGACATCACCTCTAAAAAAAGAGAGGTGGATGCTATTATACCACCCCAAGTATAATTTTTTGCTTAATTATATATACATATAGTGTATAGATATTCATAGGGAACCTCCCCTTGATGAGAGGAGAGATTTACCTCATCCAGATCTGGTAAACCCATATTTTTCATGGCATAAATCTCCCTGTACTATGGTTGATATACCCATTTTTTCATCAGTTAGTTGATGACAAAATATTCACCCAATAGTTTTTGGTAACTATGCTAGGGATGAATGCACTGTTTGAAGTCTCAAACTTCAAACTAAAGCAGATCTTACTCTTTTCCATTTTTTGTTCTACAATCTAGAAACTCCACATTATACCAAAGGCTAGAAATACCAAGGTGTTGTTGACCCTACTTTTGAGTTGGTGTAATAGAGTAATTTCGAGTTGTTTTCTCCACAACCTCACCTTAGATGAACTAGGAGCCTTCCTCTTAGCCCTACCAGACCACCAACACAAAGTAGACCTTCTTTTTCTACTGTTGGCTAAGCTTTTCCTATCCAAGCTCCACCTAGATTAGTGATCCCTCCTTTGCATAATCAAATCATG
Source organism: Torreya grandis (assembly GCA_037957365.1). Classification (NCBI taxonomy): domain Eukaryota; kingdom Viridiplantae; phylum Streptophyta; class Pinopsida; order Cupressales; family Taxaceae; genus Torreya; species Torreya grandis. The sequence goes on from JARHVA010006423.1 coordinate 167,346, forward strand.
GCTCAAGGCCCCTGGGGTAATTCTTTCAGTCCACTAAATTTGACTCCACCTCTGCATGAGCTTCTATGCAGTTCAAGGAAGAATTTTCCCAAATTCTTTAATGATGGGAAGGTTCATCTTGATGAATACATTACAACTTTTAGCATAGCTCACGGTGTCATAGGTGTGGAATTCAAAGATATAGCAGTCAGGTTGTTCATAGAAACACTAAAAGGCGCTATTGCAGACTGGTTCTACCACCTACAAATGGGATCAATAACTAATTGGGACACCCTGAAAGACAAATTTGAAGCCATATTCAAGCCTATAAAAGATACACATGCCTTACTGGCTCAACTCACTCAGATGAAAAAAAAGCCTCATGATCTTATGAGGGACTTCATTACCAAGTTCAACAAGTTGAGGCACAAGATTCTCATGATCACCTAACCAACACCTCATAATCTCATTTGTTTTTTCATCAACTCATAGCTACCAAAAGTGAGTTTCTTGTTGAGATGGACCAGACACCTAGACCTTGCTGCTACACAGAACTTGGCTACTGAAGTAGAAGATGACCTTATCTTGGTGGGAAAGATAAGGAGAAACCCTAATAAAGGTAAATCTTCTTCATCTTCTAAATATCCACCTACAGCCACCATTGACCTGATGGTATAAAATCTAGAAAATGAAATGTTAGCTCTCAAAAAGCAAATGACGCAAGGAATGTCAACTGCTCCTGGATACAGAGATATGCCTAGGAGGACATTTCAAAATTAGGTGTACTAAGGCAATGCTGCCAGGAATTAGGGACAACAAAATCACCTTCCCCCTCCATAGATGAACCTCTCCCTTGAAGTGCCTCCAAACAACTTGGTTGGATATCTAGAAGCTGAAGCAGATTCCTCATTTTAGCTTGAGTTAAATATTGAAGATAATGCTAATCTCTTCACTAAGGAAGAAGAAGAATTAGCTGGCAACTCCAATATTAGTTTCCTAGATTACTAAGATGAAGCTAGAAGTCAAGGAGAAGGGTTGGATGGATCTTATGATGTTTTCACCAGATCTCAAAGCTAGTCAACTCCATAGGCTGACAAAGGAAAAGTAGGAGATGAACCCCAGCTGGTGGTTTCCATCGCTAAATGAGGGACTCCATTGCCTCCTCAATCAAAAAATCAGGTAACTCATAAAAAAGTAAGTACCTCCAACCACCTTATACCTTCCACCTCTATTGCTTAGAATAGTGACACACCTACTAAAGATCCAAATGATAGACTCTCTTCCTCTGTTTCAAATTCTTTTCAATTATTTGATATAATTGATCATGCCAAAAATACTAAGATCCAAATGATAGAGATTGAATATTTGAGGGCCAACCCTGAACAATTTGATAGGTTGGCAGAATATGTGAAAAATAAGGCTATCCCCATAAGACAAGATTATTCAAAGGTCATTCATAATCCCTCCAAGAATAAGTCCACCCAGAATAATCTTGTCGTGACTCTTCCAGTTGCTCTCAGGAAAATAGAACCTTTTTATGTTTCTATGCTTATAAATGGTTACAAATTAAGTAATTGCATAATAGAATCTGGAGCCTCAGATAATGTCATGCCCACCAAGGTGGCAGATTCTCTTGGTTTGACTTTGACCAAAATTTTTGGAAGGTGTTTTTCTATGGAAAACAAGCAAGTCTCACTCCTTAGTTAGATAAAAGATGCCTAATTTGCTTTCACATCTTTTCCAAAAAAGAGGATAAAAATGACAGTTCTAGTGGCCAATGTGCTAGCCTCTTATGGTGTCTTTCTTAGGCATAATATTTATAAGGATGTTGGAGGTGAGCTGAGCATGGACTTGTTGGAGGCGAGAATCCCAATTCAAGGTGTTATGAAGAAATTGCTTCCTAAAAAAGAGGCAAGATATGTAGTCTCCCAATCATCAACACCATAAGCTCAAATTTTATTTGATTCTTTTGGCATGGTCAACTACTTCTTATCTATGGACGAAGTCCATGAGGCATCCGATGAAACTCCTATAAGTGACAACTTGGAAATGTGTTTAGCTGACACAGTGGGAGAATAAGCACAACAAAATGAATGCATGGAAGAACCTCTTCCCTTAAATGAAGAAGTTTTCAAAGGAAAAGTAATGTCTAATGAGTTATGGATCTTAGAATTTGATGGCAGCTGTGCTTCTACCAGTTCAAGAGCCAGAGTTGTGTTGGTATCTCCTTAGGGAAATATTGTTCATTTATCCTATAAGTTGTAGTTTAACAACACCAACAACATGGTTGAGTATGAATCCCTATTACTCAGATTACAAGCTGCTAGAGAAAAAAGTATTAAACTACTCCACACTAAAGGGGGTGCCGAATTGGTGGTTTTCTAGTTAAGAAACCTCTATTAGACCAAGAATGAAAGATTGTGCCACTATCACAATCTTGTCTGGGACCAAATTGAAAATTTTGATGCTTTCAACATCTCTATCGTTCCAAGAGAATTCAACGATCAGGCGGATGCATTGGCTATTTCTGCTACTCTCCTAGTTCCCCACCTAGATTTTAAAAGAGATAAGTACACTATTGAACTGGTATTTTGGCCAAGTGTACCTGATAATGCTGGCCATTGGCAAGTATTTAACTATGATGATCAAATCATTGCCTTCTTGGAGCAAAAGGATAGCTTCAAACAACTACACTTTGAAGGTAGTGAACTTCAGGAATGCGAAGCAAATTTTGAATCAAATGCGAACACATGTGAGGATTTCCTATAGCTAAAGGGGAATAAGATTCCCAAAGGCTTGGTTTCCCTAGAGAAATTATTTGATAACCATGATAGGTTTATTAAACAACAACGAACAGATTCAAACTCTTCCTAGGATTTTGATCAAGTAAACTTGGGAACCAAGGGAGATCCTAAGATGGTAAACATTAGAAAATGTTGCACTCTCGAGGAGCGATTCAAGCTTGCCGATCTACTCTACCAATATCTAGATGTCTTGGCTTATTCCTATGATGACCTGAAATCACTCAGGCCCAATGACATTCGCCAAGACATTCCTCTTAAGGCAAATTCCATGCCTTATAAGCAAAAGTCTAGGCAATATAATCTAAAAATCTCAGGTACCATTTTGGCTGAGATAAAAAAATGCTTGATGCCTAGATAATTTTCCCAATCCATCACTCCACATGGATTACCAACATAATGCCTGTCAAAAAGAAAAATAGTAAAATTTGAATCTACGTAGATTTCAAGAACTTGAATTAGTTATCTTTAAAAGATAACTACCCCCTCCCTATCATGGATCAAGTTCTACAAGTTGTAACGGGTTCAGAGATGTTATCAATGCTGGATAGTTTCTCAAGGTACAATCAGGTTGAAGTTGGAAAAGTAGATCAGCATAAGACTGCTTTCACCACATCTTGGGGCACGTTCACTTATCAAAGAATGCCTTTTAGTTTGATAAATGTAGGTGCCACATTTCAAAGAGGGATGGAACTCACTTTCAAGGATGAGATGGGTAAGTTTATTGTAGTATACCTAAATGATTTGATGGTATTTTCAAAGCACCATTCTGACCATGTTCACCATTTACAAAGAATACTAGAACGCTATCATCAGAATGGTATTTCTCTAAATATAAAGAAATTTGTCTTTGGGGTGACTAAAGGGAAACTTCTTAGATACATTGTGTCTCAAGAAGGTATTAAAATTGACTCAGAAAGAGTCAAATCCATTTAGGAACTTACTCTGCCTACCAGTAAAACTACGGTTCACTCCTTCTTTAGAAAGGTGAATTTTATTTGAAGGTTCATCCCTAAATTTGCTGAGAAAACTCACCACATCGTCAATATGATGAAATTTAATGCTACGTTCAGGTGGACCACAGAGGGCAAATCAGCCTTTAGAGACATCAAAGAAGCAATTGCTCACGCACCAATCTTGGTTTGTTTAGACAACACAAAGAGCTTTAAAATATACAGTTATGCTTTAGAACATACACTCTCAGCTATTTTAGTTCAGTAGAACTAAGAAGGTGTAGAATATCCTATTTCCTTCATGAGCTGTCCACTCAAGGCTCATGAGCTGAAATATTTCAACATGGAAAATCATGTATATGCGGTGGTTAAAGCGATCAAGCATTTTAGATTTTATATCTTGAACTCACACACTAAAGTTCTTATGCCTAATACAATAGTGAAGTCTATTTTGACTCAATAGGAGTTTGGAATGAAGAGGGGTAATTAGATCACCAAGATTTAGGAGTTTGATTTGGACATCAAACCTACCAAACTTGTGTGGGGAAAGGATCTTTGTCAGTTGATTGCCAACAACATTCCTAATGAAGTAAAAGATGAGTAAATAAAGATCAAAGGTGTACCCATGGTCCTCTTTGTTGCCACTACTGATGAATGGTATTCCAACATCACCTATTTCCTAACTTACAGTGAGTGTCCCACTCATCTCTCCTATAAGAAAAAATAAAATGCTAAACTGAAAGCTATTAGATATGTTTTGTCGGATAATGGTCTATACAAAAGGAACATGGCTGGGGCATTTCTTCATTGTGTCGATAAGGTAGAACAAGATAAAACCTTGGAGTCTTTTCATGATTTGGCCTGTGGAGGGTATTTTTCTACACCAGTGATAGCACACAAGATTTTGTGAGTAAGGTACTATTGGCCTACACTATTTCAAGATGCCTACAAATGGGTGCATAAGTGCGAATTGTGTCAATAATTCATTGGAAAGCTTAAATTGGCTGCATTGCCTCTCAAGCTAGTAATAATCAAAGAGCCTTTTCAATAGTGGGGTATTGACTTCATTGGCACAGTAAACCGATCTTCAAGTGCTGGACATGATTATGTCTTCACGGTGACTGATTACTTTACAAAATGGGTGGAGGCCATCTCGATAAAGCACGCTACATCTGAAGTGGTGTGCAGTTTTCTCAAGGAAAATATCATTTCCCAATTTGGGGTCCCACTCAAAATTATAACAGATAATGTGGCCTATTTTTCTTTGCATGAAATTTTTCAATTATATTTCTATTATGGGATTACCCTATCCCACACTTCAAATTATTTCCCATAGGGAAATAGCCAATCAAAATCAAGCAATAAGAACTTGGTCACTATTATGAGAAAATTGGTAGAGGATAATCAGATAACATGGCACAAAGCATTATTTGATGCTTTATGGGTAGATTGGATTACACCCAAGAGGGTCATATGTATGTCACCTTTCTAACTTTTGTATGGCTTAAACGTAGAGATACCCATCACTCTGGAACTACCAGTGCTCAAGTTAGCCAGGGTAATTGAAAATTCAACTTTTGAAAGTTTGATCGACAAAAGAATCACGTGTCTGACTGAACTGAATGAGTAGCGAACCATGGTGGTGGATCAGCTTATGGCGTATCAGAACTAGGTGAATAAAATTTTTGATAAAAAGGCTAAGTTCTATGATTTTCAAATCAGAGATCGAGTCTTATTATGGGACAAGAGGAGAGAACTAAAGGGAATGCATGGCCAATTTGAGTCCTTATGGAGAGGTCCATTTGCCATTCGATAGCTCTACGAAGAAAATAGCTTCTTACTAGAGTATCAGGATGGGACACTGTTTGTACTACCCCACAGTGGACAACATCTGAAGCTTTTTAGTCCTTGAAGCTTAGATGGATCCACTTGTATATATATATATATAGTTTTTACATTTTATCTATTTTTCTTTTATTTTTGGCTTGACTCTATAGCCCAATGGCTTGGATGAAGGCACTTAGAGACTAGTTTCTACTCTCATTGATCGTTTCAATTAACAAAAGTTCTCCTACATGAGCTAGCTATTAATTCCAAAATCAACTCAGCTCATTTTTTTTAGAACAACCCCCTGTGAAACTTGTCTGTTTTGCCCTTTGTCTCTCTAAGTCCATTTTTGAGATAGGTTTTTCTCATTCTCATCTTGGCCCAACTGCACCATTTAAAAATTGTAACATCTTTCCATTACATTTTCCCCAAAACATGAAGGTTATTATGATCTTGATATGACTAGGTGACCAAAGTTTGGCTTTTTTAGAGTTAGCCATTTTCTTCTATTTTTTGTATACAGGAGGCAAATTTTGTTGCTAGTACTTTTTTTCCTTTGACATGCAAGGGCGGCAATTTCTTCCACCCTTGCATCTGGACATGAAGGAGCGGAAAAATTTGCCACCCCTGCATCTTGACCTACATAGGTGGCAAAAAATTTTGCCCCTACATTTTTTCCATCTATCACATGCAAGAGTGGCAAAATTTGCCACCCCTACATGTCCCTTGTAATTCCCAATGCAAGGGTGGTGATTTTTGCCACCCATGCACTGCCTCAGTTTCTATGTGTAGCATTTATTAGCACACACGCCAAGTTGTTAGGGTCAATTTTCACCTCATTTAATTCAGTTTTAACTTCATTTTCCTTCATTCCTCCTCTCTTCCTCTTACGCTCTACCTCTGGACGATCTAGCGAATAGGTAAAAGTGCATTTTGATGGATTTGAGCTCGTGGCATGCGTATTTTCCTAGGTAAGTTTTTGTATTTGGAATTTATTTCTTATTTTCTTTAAGTTTGCTTTCATTCTTGTTTTTGTTTTTTCCCCCTTCCCCATCAGCCTTCTAGGCTTCCTCTTCATGCTAGGGCAGCGAATTTCACCACCCTCCATTCTTGCCTATAGATTTCTTGGTCTTCCCTACTACTGGCAGCAATTTTTACCACCCTAGCCTTATCTTTTTTGTTTACTTATATTGGTAGTGAAAATCACCACCTATACAAGTTCACCCATTACCTGTGTGGGTGGCAAATTTTTCCACCCACATAGGCCAAACATGCATAGATAATGATTTTTGCCACCCTACATTTTCTAGACCAACTTGCATGGGCAGCAAAATTTGTCACCTGCGCTCCCTACTTCTCACTTACCTGTAAGGGCAATGAATTTTGCTACCCATGCAGGTTGAACCTACATGGGTAGAAAATTTCACTACCCCTATACTTCATTGTACATTCTTCATGTATGGGCATCAAATTTTGCCACTTGTGCACCTTTCTTCTTTTTTCCCTTCATGCAAAGGTGGCAAATTTTGTCGCCTATGCATACCTGTTCATTCTACATGCTTGGGCAGCAAATTTTGTTGCCCTTCTAAGTTTCCTCCAAATTTCTCCAACTCTAGAGAAATTTTCCTCTTTTTTGTTTTTTCACTTCCTCCCTTTTTTCCCTCATTTTCTGACCTGACCCTGTTAAGTGCCCTTCCTTGGTCATGATCACCCAACGTGTGAATTCCCTAATTTGCTCACTGTTTCCAAATTACACAATCATGATTGCAGTTCCCTCCAAAGATTCTTGTTCATTAGCACCTACTCAATCAAGACCAGTTCTAATGACTGAGGCTTCTCCAAAAAAGTCAAAGGCCATGAAGTACCAGTACTCAGGCATTTTTTTGAACACCTTGGTCACCTCTAATGTTGATGACATTAGAGATATAGAGATTGGCCATGTGGATATGGCTGAGTTTGTGACCAAAACAAAGGTAATGAACCCAAGCTCCAAAGTGAAAAGGATCATTGAGAGCAACATTCATCTAGTTACCACTTTCCCAGTAGTGGCATATCATACAAAGTTCATCCTCTAGTGCACCCAATTCTACAACAAAGAGACCAGATCAGTCTCTGATGCTAGTGGTAACGTGATAATTTAGCTGGACCCAGAATTCATTGATAAAATCTTCATGTGCCCTCCTGCTACTGAAGTACTGAGAATTGACTTCATAGAAGCACAAAAAGATTATGACAAGGACCCCAAAAGGGCAAAGAAGGTGACGAATCATATGTGGCTTAAGGCCCCCAGAACCAACTTGTCTAGATGGCCACAAAATTTTCTAAGGAGTGATTTCATTGAAGAAGTTAGTGACTTGATCACCGTTCTTAGCAGAGTGTGAGGCCTCCCATCTTCCTCACAATTCCATGAATGGGTGTATCCCTTCATCAAGATCATCCTTGTAGAGAAGTAAGTCATCTTCTAGGGTGAGCAAATTAGCAATGCTCTTCACGAGTAGTTGACTAAGGTATCAGCTACTTCAAAGTTCTATATGACTTCATACTTGGTGTACATAGCTACTTCCATGCAAACCTTTCTAGGTTTGACAACTGAAGGAGATAGGAAGACCACCCTAGTCTACTCATATTCCCCTTAGTTGACACTACAAGGATCAATCCACCATTTTAAAAGGGTAAATGATGCCTTCTTCATAGTATTTTTATGCCTCTTTGACCCTCAGCTCAAACAAAAGAGAATATCTGATGAAGCCTAGATGGTCATCAACGACTATGGCTAAATGTTCCTACAATTTCCCTCCTACTATCTTTAGGTTGGCTTTTTCCAAGGCTATCCCTATATGCTCCTCAAGTTTCCTTCTGATAATTTAGTCCTAATGGAACTATGTAGACAAATGGTTATCGTACACACTAGATAAATAGAATTGAAAAAGCCAGGTTTCAAGTTTCTAATTGAAATTGGTAGATACTCAATTTTGATAGTAGCCAAGGCCAAGGTCATGGAGACAGAGATGTAACTGGTCACTATGAAACAGTTCAAAAGAAGAGACAATTTTGACTATAGGGGTGTCAAAGACATGATCAAAAGAAAGACTCAGTTTCATGAGCCTATGATCGAAGACATCTAGGTAAACCTAAGGACAGCTAAAGAAATCAAGAGGATGGACTACAACAGGCTTACCTTGGAACAAATTGAATATTTAGGGCTCATAGATATTTTGTCTAATTTGGTTGATGATAAGAATATTATCAATAGCAGGTACCTGGCCGAGAAGGTTATTGACTCTCCTCTTCCTCATATCCAGTGGTCCCAAAAAGAATTAATTTCACTGAGAAAGAGATTCAAATCAATATTGGCTAACACCAATGATTGGTTAATAGCCAAAGGGATCATGCTGAAGGAGTTCATTACAGGATTAGAGGCTGAATTCTAAGCAAAAATGAGGAAGAAGGTAGAAAATAGGACCAAGAACAAAGGTGATGTTCCTTCCCTATCTAGGCCTCACAAGCCTAGAATCATCTATGTTTCCAAGAAGTCAAAGGTTGTTGAAGAGCCAAAATTGATGGCTAAGGGAGTTGAAGAACAAAGCTCCCAAAAATAGGTAGCTTAGAAAATGAAGATAGATGATAGGCCCTCAGAGTAACAAAGAACTAAGCCTCTACCTTCTCAAGAAGGGGCACAGCTACTTACAGATGTCTCTCCTTCACCACCTCTATCTCTTATCAGTGTTCCTTCTTCTAGATCTGCCTCCCTTTCCAAATTTATGTTTGACGATCCTCAATGTGCTTCTGTGGATACTCTTCACTCCTCTGGATCTATTCCTAGTCTAGCATCTCCTTCCTTCAACCTCTGAGAAAGCTCTACTCTTGATCAATCAATGGCTGGTATAGTTTCACCAGTTAGTCCAACCATGACCACTGTTACCACTACCAGTGTAGAAGTTACCACAGTAACACCAACCACTAGAACCATTGCCACAATCCGTACTTCTTCTCTCCCTCCTTGGATTTTAGCTTTCATGCCCAAAAGAAAGAAGCTAGCCATCTCTGCAAATGACATCAATTTTTGAAAGTTAGTTCCAGTGAAAGCTAAGGCCCATAAGAGACCAAGGATCCTTTCAAAATTGGTTGAAGAAAAGGGGCATAAATTTTTAGAAATAGCTAAACCATCGCAGGATGCAACCCTTGAGGGTTTTGAAATGAGAAGCTATTTTATTTCTTGTGTTGAACTTGGAAAAGTTACTCATGAAGGTGAGAAAAGTGATCTATAGTCTACAATGGACATCATGGTCTAAAAATTTGATAGAGAAAAAGAGATGAAGGATTACTATAAGGCCAAATCAGATCAATTGACTGTAGTATTAAGGGGATTCACCCTTACCCCTGAAGTAGCAACCCCAAAGGCCTTTTCCATAGACGAACCTATCATTCAAAAGGCAAAGAAAACCTATATGAAAGGGAAAGTGCTAGAGGATTACATTGAAAAGATGCACACTCAAAGAATTTCCTTACTTACAGAGGTTGCTGAGAAGACGAACAAGATGAAGAAAGTGAGGACAGATCTAGAGGACCTTGTCTCTCTTATCTCTTAGGACATTGACAGTATAGAGAAATATCTTGGAAAGTGGAGGGAAATGAAAGATCTGAAGAAAAGCACCTTGATTTCCATCAGTGTTATTTCCAGCAAAGATTCCTATGTTGAGATTAAGGAATCACTAATATACAGGATTCAGGTACTCAAGGAGCTAATTGAAGATCCTGAGTCTTCCAAGGATGCTAGCGAGAAAAGTGACACAGGCTTGTTAAATAGACTAGAAGAACTACCTTGTGACCTCACCTCTAGGGATAATCAATTTCTCCTAGAAAAAGAGATGATCCGAGGATTCAAGGTTATGATTTAGAGGGATTTCAAAGAAAAAGCATTCTCAATGACTTCTATGGATAACATTTTAGATACTCAGTTAACTCTAGATAATCTAAGGTCCAGGTTAAGGAATCATGCCAAGGCAATCATAGCATTGAAGGATGTTGTAATCAAGGCCAGGGTCATCTTCAAGAACACCATTGCACTAGACAGTATAGTAATTTAGGCATCTATCACTATGTATGATGCTCATCTGAAGAAGTCTGGTGGCAAGAGCTGAACTTCTTTCCCCTTCTCTCTTCTTCTCTCCTCATGCACTTTTTTCATGTAAAAGTGCATGCAATTTTTTAATGTGTAATTACATGTAAAAAATATAGAAAAATATCTCAAAAGTCAAACATGACTCATCTTTGACTGAGATATTTTTATATTATAATCTTTTTAATTTTTAAGGTTTCTCCCTATATATAAAGGGGACCTCTTTTGTAAATCGATCTCTGATAATTGAGAGAAAAAACTCTGCTAAAATTGAGACACTTCTTGAGATTTTGTGCTCAACTTGTAAATCATATTTTGTTGAATGAATGAGAAGTAGGTCTATTTCAGACTTTGTGTTGAAGTTATCTGCGTTATTTAGGAAATAGTTCTTATGTCCTCTTTCCTGATAATCTCTTATTTGTTTAATTTAATAAGCAAAGTGTGTGTGTTGATATTATTTGAGGATGTTTTTAAAAGATAAAAGAGAGACTTCGAGCTAATTTTATCTTTGTGACCCTTTTATCCTTTGTAGTTTTAGGCCAAGACTTTGTGCTTTGTTTCACTCTATGGTTACGCGTATTCCAAATCAATGAAGGAGACAATGGAAGACTTTGTGCTTACGTAGGTTTCTTTGTTAACTTTGTTGCTTACTTCAGTTGATTTTTTGCTCTATGCTAGATACCATTTCTAAAAAAAGAGGAATGTTGTTGGCCAATGACCAAGATTTCTTTCTCTTGTTTCTTGGACATCACCTCTAAAAAAAAAGAGCTGGATGCTGTTATACCACCCCAAGTATTATTTTCTACTTAATTATATATACATGTAGCATATAGATATTCATAGGGAACCTACCCTTGATGAGAGGAGATATTTACCTCATCTATATCTATTAAACCCACACTTTTTGTGACATAAATCTCCCTGTGTTGTGGTTGATATACTCATTTTGTCATCAGTTAGTTGATGACAAAATATTCACCCAACACCATGGATGACACTTTTGTCACTTGAATAATATCATTTTTTGATGTCTGACATGTTTTATACTCCACAAGAGTATGGAAAGATCCATATACACCCAAATTATTATCCCCAAAATAGGATGGTCATCCCTTATGGGCCCCCTAACCTTCAAACTAATTTCACATATGGGGGAATTAATCAGGCTCCCACTATCAACAATCCATCCTCTTCACCATAACCATTTCACTATGACTTCTTTTTCCTGACCAAGACTAGATTCTCTCATACATGTCTTTATATGCGTGCATAAAAAGGATTTGTTGTGGGTCTTTATGAGTAGGGTGTCCATATGCCCATTGAGTATCCCACTAGCAACACCATTGAAAATGCCAAAATGAGGCATGGAGTGGGTTATAACAAATAAACTAAACTCACTAAAACTTCCCGTGTACCAATTATTAAAGAGCCAATCTCTCCTTTTCCACCTTCTCCATCATCTCTCATACATGTCTTTATATGTGTGCCTAAAAAGGATTTGTTATGGGTCTTTATGAGTAGGGTGTCCATATGCCCATTGAGTATCCCACTATCAACACCATTGAAAATGCCAAAAAGAGGCATGTATTGGGTTATAACAAATAAACTAAACTCACCAAAACTTCCCATGTACCAATTATTGAAGAGCTAATCTCTTCTTCTCCACCTTCTTCTCCATCATCACCTACAAAATTAGAGGTATCTATACTTCCTAATTTTTTTTTAATAAATACCATCCATTTGGGGCCTCTCACCTATCACCAGGGTAAGGAAACAAAGTCCCTTGCTCTCGTTCATCCTAAAATAATTAATGAAGACTTTCCCAGTATTAACACTGTCTAATGTCAAGATGATGATGTTATTCTCATATACATGGGTATAGATGATTCCTATATCCAATGATCACTTCCATCTAAAACACAAGCTATGTTAAATGAATCAACCATTGACATGAATTTTCCCTCTCATGATAAGCCCCATGTCCTCAAAATTGGCCAATGTTTGGATTCCTCTAAGCAAGCTGATTATGCCACATTTATTAATAACCATAGAAAAGCCTTCACTTGGTATTATAATGACATGCTTGGTATTAAACCCTCTATCATCACCCATAACATTATCACTAATAGAGATGCTAAACTTGGTAAGTAGAAGCTTTCTAAGATGCATCCTCATATTACTCTCCTTTTCAACTAATAGCTCTAATGCCTCCTTTTTGTTAACTTTATCCAACCCATTAACTACCCATAATGGATTTCTAATATTGTTCTTGTCACAAAAGTGATTGGAGGAATCCATATTTTCATTAACTATCATGACTTAAAGCTCACTTGTATAAAAGATGACTTCCCATTGCCTAATATCAACCATATTGTTGATATAACAACTAGCCATGAGATGTTATCACTTATGGATGGGTTCTCTAGATATAATCTAATCATGGTTGCTCCTGAGGATCATCACAAAACAACCTTTATTACCCCATGGGGGAATTTTTGTTATCAGGTCATGATTTTTGGTTTGAAGAATGTTAGTGCCACTTACCAACACATTATGACTTACATCTTCCATGATCTCTTATACAAAATTATGCAGGATTACATGGATGACTTACTTGGCAAGTCTAAACTTTACCAAGATCACTTGATGATTATCAAAACCACATTTACTCATCTCCTCCAATATAACATTTGACTAAACCTAAATAAATGTGTCTTTGGTATTCTTTCTGATAAGCTATTAGACTTTATCATTTCTCTATGTGGTATTGAGGTAGACATTGCTAAGGTTAAATAAATATTAGAGATGCCTCCACCTACTAATATCAAGCAACTTCATAGCCTAGTAGGTAAACTTCAGTCAATCCATCACTTTATCTCCTTGTTTTCAAATAGTTGCCAACTCTTTCACCATCTCCTAAAAAAAGATATCTCCTTCTATTGAACCACAAATTACCAAGAATATTTTGATGGACTCAAACAATATCTCCTTTCCCCACTGATTCTTATTCCACCTAAGGAAAATCAGCCTTTCTACCTTTACATCTCTATAATAGACCATTCTCTAGGTACTATTATTGCACATTGAGATGATCACCATCAAGAATAGGCAGTTTACTACATAAATTGTACACTTATTGATTATGAGATTCAATATATCCATACTAAAAAACTTTACCTTGCATTGGTCTTTTCAACCTCTCATCTCTACCATTATCTCCTAAATCATAAAACCTATGTGGTCATTCATATTGATCACCTCAAATACATGTATTATAACCCATATCATAATTAGTGTATAGCTTGGTGGCTCATTCTCCTTGCTAAATTTGATGTAGAGTTTATTCAACAAAAGTCTATCAAAGGGCAAATGATCATTGACTAGTTACCTGCTACCCCTTTACCTGACAACCAACCTTCAAACCTTGAATTCCCTGATGAATCTATCACAATGTTCTCCACCAATGACATCTCCTATCAAATGATGATGTTATTTAATGGATCTAAATGTCAACATGGTGGGGGTGTGGGGGTCATTATTATTCTTCTAGATGGCGAGCCTATGCCTTTGTCATTTAAAGTAGATTTTGAATGTACTAACAATATGTTTGAATATGAGGCTTTCATATTAGGGCTTCAAACAATTTTCTTCTTGGGTATCAAATCAATAACCATTTTTGGCGATTCTCAGTTACTGGTTAATCAAGATAATGGCTCCTACCTATGAAAAAATGAAATTCTATAGTAGTATAAACATCGTGTAGATAAGCTATTGGGATTCTTTGACTTTGATCTCTTACAAACTATTCCTTGATCTATAAACATGTTTCTTGAGATAATGGTTTCACTTGTTTCACACATTCCCTCTTCATCCTCTTCCTTAAAAATCTATATCACCATGCATCACTTAAAATTACTCTCTTATGTATCAACTAACATCATTTTTATCAAAAATGTAACATCCAACCCACATTACTTACAGTAAAAGCAACTCAAGGATTACCTTTCCTTTTCTATTACCCCTTCTGATCTCTCTAATAATGGGAGACAAGACTTTATAAAATGTGCCACTTTTTACACTATGCTAGGGCGACTTCTCTACAAGTGACGTTTTGATAGTCTCCTTCTTATATTCCTCACTAGTATTGAGACTCCCTTCACTATTAAGGAGGTCCATGATCGGATTTGTGGTAGACATTTCAATGGTCATGTATTTTCTAAGTGTATCCTTTGACTCAGATATTATTGGCCAACACTCCATCAAGACTGTGTTTATTATGTTTGGCATTGCATCAAATTTCAATAACACACTAACCTCTTTCATGTTTTGAGTCATGCATTACAAGTCACCAAAGACTTCTGGTCCTTCTCCCAATGGGAGCTTAGATTTAATTAAGGAGATTAAACCTCATTCATCCCTCCATCATTGCTATATTATTACTGCCACTATATACTTCACTAAGTGGGTCAAGGCCATTCCTCTTATCTCCACTAAGGATGACAAAATTATTAAATTTATCAACCACCAAATCATCTATCATTTTGGTGTCCCACTTAAAATTATAATAGATAATGGCAAATCTTTCAAAAACAAGACTATACAAAGTCTTTATGATAAATTTGGAATCAAATTAAGCTTCTCATCACCATACTATCCACTATAAAATAGATAGGCTAAATCTTCTAACAAAACATTTATAGAAATTCTCATGAATGTAGTCAACAATATGGGCCAAGATTGGCACACACACATTCTCTTTGTTTTATGGGCTTACCACACTAGTATTCAAACCCCTATGGGTGCTACAACATTTTCCTTGGTGTATGGGATGGAGGATATTTTGCCTCTTGAAGTTTAGATTCCTTCTCTTCACATTTCCCTAAAAGACATACTTATGAATGATGACTTTCACCAAGAACATTTGGCTCAACTCGAGTTTCTTGATGAGCATCATCTCATAGCCCTCAACCACTTCTAAATATATCAAGAGTGTATCAAACATGCTTACAAAATAAAACTCAAAGAGTGATATTTCAATATTGGAGATCTCATCTTAAATGAAAATCAACATGTGATGAACATGGAGAAAAGAAAATGGGATAAGTTTTCTCCCAATTAGCTTGGACCCTACATCATAACTCACAATTATGGCTCATGAACTTATCACTTGTCTTCTCTCAAAGGAAGGCCAAAACTTGAGCGTTTGAATGCCTTATACCTTTGACCACTCTTTTGTTAACCAAGTGTCACTTCACATCATATTTAACTTGAGCTCATCCCTTGAGCACCCCTATTACATTCATCTTCCTTCTTCTTAACCCTTACTCCTACACACTTAGTTAACTTACATAGTGCCATGGTTTTTCCCTCAAAGTGGGAAAATCCTAAGCTTCTATAGAATTATCCATGACCAAAATAAAAGGAAATGGATATCTGACAAGTTATAATCTCTCAGGTCATGATTCTCAAAGTAGACTACTCCCTTAAAGGATAGCTACATAACTTCTCATTGCTAATATCAATAGACTGCTCCCTTTAAGGATAGTTATTTAAAACTAAAAAAATGCTTATACCACTCCCTTAAAGGATGGTCAGGCCAAGATTTGTTTTTAAAATGAAAATACAAATAAAAAGCTTCTCATACTTATCAGCTTCATATGACCTCAACATATACAAAATCCCATTGTAGGCTTCCTGCATTGATCAACTTACATAAAAAAAAACTCTTTAAGTCATGAACTTGCCTATATTAGCTCTTGAGTCACCCAAAGTAGGGGCATATCATCACCACTTTGAAGGTTATGCTACCCCAATACTTTCACTCATTTTACTCTTTTTCCCCTTATACTCTTACATGGGATTTTGAACTCACTTAATACAAGGTGAACATGACTCTTCTCTAACAAAAAAATATGCCTAATGATGCAAGGCATGAAGAGGTTCATATTATTGAGTCTATTTATGTTATGATTAAGGTCTTTGCCAATACACGAGCATTCTACCTCATTATTTTCCCATCTACATCACATGTCAATCTCTCTACTAAGATGAAAACATCATACAAACATTATCAATCCTACTTCATTTATTTTAAGCATAAACCATCACAAATATGGAAATATAATGAAATAAAATAGCATAACCAACCTATTCATTTTAAGCATACACCATCACAAATATGGAAAAATGCTAAATTGAAGCTAACAAACCAACTATGCATATACCATCATGCATATGGAAAATGATAGTCTAACTCAACTACAATGATCAACATTAACATAAAAGTAACATAACATTAAAATAATCATATACATCAACACCATCATCAAAATCATAATAAACACACCTCAAAATCACAATAAATATACATCTCATATATATACACTCAACATACATGTACATCAATACATCATCACAATATCATCTCTCTCTCAAAATATACGTCTCTCATCTTTAACTCATAGGCCAATGTGTATATAACATATATAATAAAAAAATATTACACTCAGAGTCCTCGAGACTCTCTGCATGGTCATGAAGAAGTAGTGTCATCACTACTATCCACCCGTCTATGTCTGTGTGAGCTAGAAGTTGTGGCATGTGTCATTAATCTCTCCTACTCTTTAAACTCAAAATACATATGAATCTATGGGAACTCCTTGAAGACCCTCTTTTAATAATCAATCTCATCAAGGGCAGTAATATACCTTATCATAAATATAGTTTATGGTGGTCCCAACCCACTTACTAAAGGCCTAGCCTGTAGTAGTCCCTATGGTGGAGGAGGAGTAGCTTGACCTACTACTCTCAAACTATCCCTCTCTATTGTTAGTGAAATAAGCTAACCCTATAATACCCTAACCAAACCCTATAGTGCCCCAACCCTGTAATGTCACCACTTGTCCTTGTAAAGCCAATACCTATGCCTAAGCTATATCTCAAGCCTATATTATCACATTTCAAGCCTGCACTACTACATCTTATCCATATATCACTAAATCTTATGTATATATAGCTACATCTCTCTCTCTTCAATCCTTACAAATCTGGTGGTGGCCTCTTAAACTCCATCACGCGATGTAAACTTATCCACCAAACCATATGTGCCACTGTGCACCCTGGATCTACTACACTTGACACTGTTGGTATCTCCTTAGAAGTTGGCCCATCTATCTCCTAGGGAAAAGGTAGAGGTGCCTATATATCATCCCTCCTATGTCAAGGGAAGGTAGGTAGTACATCTTGTAGTAGGCTAAACTACCTCTTGACCCATGCCATGGATACCATCTCTAGCTCACTAGCTTGTCTCCCTGTAACCCATAGTGAGCTCTATAAACCAACTAGTTTCTCTACCTATCTTATGAATGTAGGGTATGTAAATTAATGTCTCCAAAAAACATCTACAGGGATCAATCCCTCTATCATGCACCTATAATAAGGAATATCATGCACTATGTAATCTACTTAGGTCTATGCCATATCATTTCTCCACTATTTGAAACCAACCCTAAAATTGGCTAGAATTATGGTATGTAATCCCAATGGTCATGTCACCATGATATTCTCATATGCCTAACATCAGAGTAAGTGCCTAACACATAAACTATATCACTATCATAGTCTCAAATCCCATATCTCTCTATATAACTATGCCAAAAGCACTAGTCCCTATCTAAAAATAGTCTATTGCTCAACTACCTATGCCAAAAAACCTATCAATGTAATCAAAAATCTCCCACCATCTACATTTATTAATGCATACATGGTAATCACTATCATCATCAGGATGATCATTTAATGTTTTTCCTCATCAATAATATATAGCGGCTCATAGGCAAAGCTCATTGAGCGATAGGTCACCTCACTAACATTATTTCCAAATAATTCCACCATGTGCATATCATGCTCCTCTCTTGAGCATGAGAAGAGCTCCTCACCCTAGAGCAATAACCATAAAATCCTATATACATCCTCTTGGGTCACTGTCAACTCTTTAGTCAGTAGATGGAAGGTTTTAGTTGTATGATCCCACCTCTTGATCAGTGTTATCATCAAGCTCACATCTCAAGTGACTCTGTAATATCATCACACTCCCCCAAAACCTATGGCTACCATGTGATCTCACTCATATGGGGTGATATCCCTCCTCATCCATATTAGTAGCATCAATAGGTAATCTTGTAGAATCAAATCCATCCTAGCCTACATCCATACACATACAAATCAAGTCACATACTTTTTAATATAATATACTACTACTTTTTTCCTTCTCTTTGGGATAACTACATTGGTCTAATGCTCTCAAATGAGCTATATAGGTATAACTTAATCGACATGGGGTCTTCTAAGGTTAACTCAACTCTATGCCCACCTAACTATCTAACTTGCTATACCCTCTCTACCCTAGGCTTCACTACCTCTCTCTCTCTCTCTCCACCCTAGGATTCAAATCCTCTCTCTCCACCCTAGGCCCAAATCCCTATCACAACTATAGGCCTCAAAACTTATATCCCTAACCCTCAACCTTATGACCTATCTTGTAAACCCTAGGTCTCTTAACCTATCTCAACCTACCTTTTTTTACAAATTTTACCTAACACACATTTAACCATACCTTAGATATTATTCCCTAGGATCTATGAGAATTACATTGGCTTGTGGCACTCAAATGGGCTATGCAAGCAATAATAAGTCGACATGGGGTCTTGTAAGGCTAGCTCAACCATTAGGCTAGTTGACTACTTTAATTAGGGATCCAAATTGACCTTTTATTCTATTTTTGAGTTCTTCATAATCACTAACATCAATTTTGTATGTTGATATTAGTGCTTGGTATTAGTTGATGTTGGTAGAATCCCACTAATATCAATATCATGTAGGCTGACATCGATGGATCTCATCGATGTCAGTGATTGGTTTAGCCCTAGGGCTAAATAACGTGTCCCCAAAAATTCATTTTTAACCTAAAATGTACTCTCAAATCCCTCCTAAATTACATTAAACCCACCCCACCCTATTTACTAACCCCTCAACACCTTTTTCTAACTAAAATTTTAATTTAGGAAAACTAACCCACTTACATTCAAAACTAACTCATAGGGGATCTTACCTCATCTCTTCATCTCCTCTAAGTTGGCATAGTTGGCTATTATGATGGCATGCCTCCCATTGGGTCCCCTCTTAGTTTTTTCCATCTCAATCACTTTTAGAGATGTTTTTATCTCCAATCAAATGTTAGAAATGAGTTTGGTGGGCCACCACCCTCTTTTTTCAAGTTTGGTCACCCATCGACATCGACATACTTGACCTAATCCATCAATGTTGGCACCTTTTTCCATTGATATCAACAACCTTTCCCTAAGCCATCAACATTGATACTATTTATTATTGACATTAGAAATATCACCAACATACCATTGATTAGAATTTCCACCAACAAACCATAACCCTTTAGACTCCACCCATAATTTGGGGCAATTTGGAGATCATGTATATCTCTCTAACCATGACCACCAACTTGGAGATCACATATATCTCCCCAACCATGACCACAGACTTGGAAATCACATATATCTCCCCAACCATGACAACCACACTCAGAGATCACTTAAATCTCCACCCATGATGACTTTGCTTGGAGATCATGAATATCTCCTCGCTCATTGACCCTTTTACACATACCTTGCATTGCTTGTCTTGATCACTTATGCTATTTTTCTATAATTAGCTATTATACACATGTATGTATATTAGGTGTTTTATATGGTGACCATGATTTTATTATCACCTAAAATATTTTTTGTTTCCTAGGGGCACTTCTTACCTTAAATAATTTGGACATATAGACCAATTAGAGATACAACTTTGATTATTTTAATCTTATCATCTATCACTTACAAGCTATGCTTTGGTTATTTCTATCTAAATCCTACTTAAAATTACTTGTTCTTGATTTTATCAACTATAGCTTGTAGTAGTATACACACACAATGATACCACATTCTCATCCTCTCACATAATTCACTTTGTATCAAACCAGTAACTAATTCCATTTTCTCCTCCATCGATTCCCATTTTGAGGGGAGATACCTCATGTAATACCTAGAGCATCTTACTCCTATTTTTGTCTTGTAACTTGTCAACGTAAATTACAAGACAAAAAGGGAAAATATAGACACTAAAATTATGTCACACGTGTGTGTAGATCCCTATGTTGAAACCCCTCTTAAGCCTTTTTTCAATAATAATAATTAACCTCCCTAGCCCATGCTTTTACCCCTCACACATTTAATTAGTTTAAAATATTTAATTAAGTCAATTAAAAACCCCTTATTCCACCTTAGCTAGCCACCTCATCCTAAGACTAATTCTCACCTAATGAGTCACCTCAAGACTTAGACCCCTTATCCTGACTACCCAGGACTTATTCTCACCTCAAAAATGAATTCCTAACCAACTACATCCTTTTTAACCTGCTATTTCTACCATTTTGTAATAGGTACCACACTTGGCATGAAAAAAATATAAAATAGGTTAAAGATAGTAGTTTTAACTATTTTAAGGCCACCTACATTGGTCAAACCATGGTTAATTTCAGTGGGATCACCTATGTCAGTTATATAATCCAAACTCCAAACTAATGTTCAGGTCAACAAAAATCAAGAAAAGTCATTATTATTTGCATATATGTTTTTAGCATTAAACTTTTAACATCTTGGCTTATTATTATCTTGTATAAGTCAGTCACGATCAGGAACTAAGCTCTTGAGAACTAGTAGCAACTACTTGTTTTCCCTATTCAAGGCATCAATTCAAATTACCTAATAAGAGTCATCCATTTAGTTAGCACTACAACTAAGTACATCACTTATTATGTAAGTCTTTAAGAAGTTAATTTACAATCACTTTACATCTACTATTTACTATTTTACACGTTCCTAATCAAACCCCTATGAAGAAATTATAAAGCTTCCTTGCTTGTTTATCTTTATTCCAACACACCAAACCTGTAACCATATCTATCCAAATAATACTCTCTCTCTCTCTCTCTCTCTCTCTCTCTCTCTCTCTCTCTCTCTCTCTCTCTCTCTCTCTCTCTCTCTCTCTCTCTCTCCCCAAACCTTCTAGACCTAACCAAAACCATTTCCTAGACCCAGAAAAGCCTTCTACAAACTTCTAGGAAATTATTACCCCTACTGACATTGATAGCCTAACTGATATTGGTCACATTTCCTCATCAACATCAGTAGCCTAACTAATATCGGTCACACTTTCTAACCAGCCTTGGTAGCATAACCAATGTCGACAAATATGGATTTCTAGTAACCCATTTTAGACTCAGTCAAACAACTTTGAAAATACAAATAGAACATATTACCTACACTTTGTTACTTTTTGATGCACTCAAGTTATGAATAATGGTAACATTATCTATTTTACTCTCTTTTTCCTCTCTTGGTTATTTCTTACTCTTTTGTCTCTCAAAAGTGGAATATCATCTCTAAGGAAGTTTGACACTTCCTTAAACAAGTGCATATCCTTGTATCCCACTCATATATCTGCTAACAAACAATTTGTGGCAGTTCTTTCTTACTTGTAGGTAGTCTTCCCCAACCAAAGAGGAGTGCTCACAATGTTTGGATATGGTGCATAAACCAATTCAGGTTCATTCTAATCACATATCCCTATCCTTATTCTTTATTTTTATTTAAACTTGAAATAGAAAAATTTTAGTGAAATAAGAATATAACACCAGACCCAAGGGTGTTGGTTTCAACTGCTCTTATATAAATTTATTTTTACTACCAATGGTCATTTATTTCTAGTTCCTATCCTTCTTGTCAGTCTAAAGCAAATCAATTTGACCCATGACCAATAGATTCCTATAAAATCCCATTCAAAGTTCATTTATAAGGGGTTGTTATATATCACAAAGCAAGTAAGAATAAAAGCAAAATCATTGAGGCAAAACTTCACTATTCTCTAGATACATCCATCTAATACAACTATAAATACCTCTAAATCCTTATACTAGTCCCTAGCCACATCAAGCACACCTAGATTTAACATTTCCATATTCATACACACTATTAAACAAATGACATCAAGTGGGAGAACTGCATATGGCTTGATCCCACTTATGATTATTGGTATGTAGGTAGTGTGCCCACACAAGGGGTGTGGATACATATTTAGTGTATCTCACACACACTAACTCCCCATTTTTACCAAATTTTGTAAAATCACAATGATAGTATAGTGTTTGAATACTAACTCATCTTTATAGAGAGTTTTGTGAACATCCAATAGTCAAAATTTTATAGGCAGGCTCATGGACATAGTGAACAAAAATTAGAAAGCTTGGGTCTCCTAGACAATAGTGAAAGAAGAGGACTATAGCACTAGACCCTAGGGTGTTTTATATCATCATTCATATCTAATCATAAAAGGAAGGCTTGATCCTAATTTGTGACACTATCCCATTCTTTCATACTAAATTTCAGACCCTATATGAGTTATCTCAGTCAGTTTCTAGCTAAGTCTTATTCTCTCTCCCTTATTATTATGTTTAGAAAGATTTAAATTATAATCAGATTATAAAAATTAGTAGAATAAATATTTTCATATTATTTATTGGTTTTGTTTACTTATACCCTTAACTAAATTAGGAATAGTAATCCATCACTCCCAAAATAGTTAAATTATTAGGTGAACCTGGCTTACTTCATTTACGCATAAAAACCCTAGAAATCCTAGGGTAAATTCCTTGATGATTTTACCAATATTTTTCTGATTTTTTACTTTCATAGTTAAATCAAAAATTCAATTTAATTTTTAAAAATCTTTATTAATTTATAAAAGTAATTTATTCCAAACCCTAGTTGAAATTTACTAGGTCTCTTTTCACATGAAAACCCTAGAAACCCTAGGAATAATTTCTTGATAATTTTATAAATATTTTCTGATTTTTCTACTTACATATTTAAATTATAAATTCACTTCAAAATTTAAAATTCCATAGTAATTTTAAAACAATTAGTTTTCTTCCAAGCCCTAGTTGCATACACTAGGTCCTTCAAATCAAGCATTTTCCAATATTTTTTTGGTTTTTTACCTACATATTTAAAATAAAAAATTAGAATAAAATTTTCAAATTTAATATTAATTTAAAAATAGATCATTTTTCAAGACTCTAGTTACATATACTAGGTCTCCTTTCTTTTCAAGATATCACCTTACACATTTGTGAGCTTTCATATCCTTTTTATGCATATTCTAGTTCCTTACATTATATTTGTTCAATATTTTCTTATATTATTCATGTTTTTTTCCTAATGCCATCTAATCTCCTTGCATCTCTTCCTTTGAGATGAAGTGCAAAATTTAGTGGTAACCCTCCTAAATTTACCCAAATTCCTTCAACCCAACCATATAATATGGATAAACAAGCAGCTTAGATTCCTATTATAGATCCTACACATCCATATTACACAAATTTATATAAGGATAGCTTTGATAATGAATAGTATGAGAATAATGATGATGATATAAACACTAATGTTCATGACCCACCACATCAAACTCTTGATCCACTTTCACCTATTATTGATAATGAAGTTGTCCTTAACAAATATTTGATTCTACAAAGTTTGAGAGAAAGACTCAAGGACCAACCTTAAGATCATACTCATATTTTACTATTTATCATAAAAATAAAAAAGGCTAAACAATTTGAGTCTTCCATTCTTTCAAAGCATCTAGTTGTACATGATACTATAGGGGAAATAATGTCTCAACAACCCCCTATAGAATTTCAACCTACCTCTATGCCATCTCTAGTTATAACTAGTACAACTTTGTCTCTTGATGTGGCTACCCTTGTGTAAGAGATAAAATATCTTCAATATAAGGAGTTACATCTTGAGAAAGGTGCTTTTAGACCTGCACAAGATATAGATTATTTTACCCTACTTGATATACCATTAGCACATCATATTGCTTATATACCCTTGCCACAAGGTTTTGGTCAACCTAATCTCACTCTATATGATGGAAAGGGTGATTCAAAGACACACTTGAGATATTTTCATGTTGTATGCTTGGACTACATACTAAATGGCTGGCTACTTATCAAGTTTTTTCTATGAAGTCTAAAGGATTATGATTTAAAATAGTTTTATAGTCTATCAAATGATTCATCCAGTCTATTCAATCCTTTAACATATATTCCCCTTGCTCTTTTCAGCATTAACATTGGTGATAAGGTTTCATATGCCCAAGTTTCATAATAAAAACAAAGATCAAATGAGCATATCATAGATTATGTTCTTCGATATAAAACTATCTTGGCTAAGATGACTAGCCCCATGGCCAATCAATAGTTACAATATTTATTCAAGAAGAGTCTTATACTAGCTTTTCACAAGTCAACATTGTTTAAAAGGTTCTCTTCCTTCACTGAGTTATATCATAAACTATAAGAGAGGGAAGTCAATCTAATTTTAATGGGTAAATTCAAGTACAGAAGTATATCAAAAACAAAAAATAAGAGTAACAATAATGTCCCATATAAAGTCAAGGTCAATGAAAAAAAAATTCAAAATCAACCTACAATAAATGTGCTTTCAGATCCACCTCAACATGTGGTTTTATCATCACTTCTTTGGTAAACCTTTACCAATCTACCAGTACCTCCATCTAGAATTCTAAAATAGATTTTGGAATGTAATATCATATATCTCCCTCCTATTTGGGAAGTTTATCCAACAAAGCCTCTTCCATAGCGATATGATCAACATGAATTTTTCAAATTTCACATGGTACTAAGCCACATAATAAATAGATGCATCAGTTTGTGACACAAGATATATGACTTGAAAGATGGAAATGCTATTTATCTTGGCACTTTAGTTGAGCATCCTCAAGAAAAGAAAACAAAGTATAAATATTTCAAAATATTCTCATATCCTTTTTCATAACATTCTAAATAAAAGATAGGGGATACATCAAGTCCTCACCATGCATATCATGCACATCCCACCCAGATACATATAGGGCACCTTCAATTGAGTTACATCCTTTGAGCAACATGATTTGTGTATATAATTTTAGAGTTCTAACTAGACCTTCCATCTCCTTCTTATAGAAGTAGATAGTCGATGATGATTTAGATTATCATGTACTCTTTATCAAAGCCTACATTCATAATCATCTTTTTCATAGTGTTGTCATAGATAATGGGTCTAATGTGAACATGTACACTATGACATTACTATAGCATTTGGGATATTCAGAGTAGGATATTACCCTAATGGACATGATTATCAGTGGATTTAGTGGGCACATAAAAATTTCATTGGTTGAGATTGTACTTTCTCTATAGGTTGGTCCAACACATGTGGACACACCATTTACTATTGTTCTTAGTGTAGGATTGTTTGATATGTTACTTCATTGGCCATAGATTCAAAAACATTGAGAAGTAAATTTTACAGTTCATAGATGTGTGAAATTCATTCACACTAATCAAGTTATTATAGTTAGTGGAGTTACATATGAGTTACCACTCCCCACTTCAGAGCCATCTTATACTTTGTAGTCACCAATTTTAGTTTAGCCACTAGTTTTAGTTTCTCTACCAATTTTAGTTCTTCCTCTAGTTTAGATTCAGACATAGTTGAGGCCTCCATCTCTAGCATAGAGATTTTATACACTTCCATAGAGGTCTATTTCAGAGTAACCACATTTTTAGAATTATAAATATCATATAGGTACAATTTTCATACCTAGGGTAGTATCATTGAGATCTCATGCTTCTACACATAGAGCACATGTTTAGATAGCTTCTCCTACTAACAGATGGGTCTCTAAGATCCCTAAAGTTGCATCCACTTATTATAATTATAGGGGGACCCCAAATTTAGTTTATATTTTAGATATTTTATGTAATTTATTGCATACATAGCTTTCAAAGCCATAGTCTCAGCCCTTCCATCATGCTTCATGATCATGCATGATCCCTCTCCTTTATACAAGACACCATGATAGGGAGTCTCACATGAGACCGATCAGTTAGTATCATTTCTTCTATATATTAATTGTACATATATTATTTTAAATTTATTATACATAATCTCCTCATGATTGATTGTACATATCTCATGTCAAAAATACCAAAAATAATATACCATTTGAGAATACAATAAACATTCAAAAACATTTCAATTGTATGCATTATCCATGCTTTACATTTCTGCCATGCTAGACTTAAATTTTTTGTTATATGATGTTTTTTTGTTGATTTATCTACATTACCATGCTTCATTTGATCTTTTTGAGTGTGTGAAGGGACTTATAAACACTTTATTGCTTCACTCTACCCATTAAGATGGGTATCCTACTTCTACATTTGAGACATACATCAATATTTTTACCCAGTACGGGCATCTTTTACATGACTACACCATCTAGGTTATGTCATTAATACACCACACACTCTAGTTATCATGTTGATGTACATTACTTACTATCTTACATAATTACTCTATCAATATTTCACTAGTATATAACACTTGTGTATTTCTTATTATATACCTAGTCTTGTACTACATGTCTTTCATACTTTCACTTCTTGCTTTGATTAATTAGATGCAATTGTTATTCTAGTTTATTGCATGCCTTATTTTCTTGCTTTGCATATTTGTATGTAATTGCATTTCTTAGTTCTTGTGTTATCTCCTATATGTGCCTTTGGACATTTACTAATGACCTTTGCTTCTACTTTTGTGTGTGCCTTAGGAAATTTTCCAATGTCCTTTGCATGTACTCTTGTATGACATTATGGATTTCATGTCAACCTTGATTGTTTCAATTATATGTATATGCAGCATTTGGACATGATTTATATAATTGCTTTCCAATTTGAGTGACATGTGCATATGTCCATTGTTTTCTTGGCCCCTTGGCCACTCTTGTATGCTTCTTGATTCTTACCTTGTGTGCTTGTTGTTTTTTTGCTTTTCAATTATTTGTAATGCCATGATCCATATCATGCAGTATATTGTTTTCTTGGATGCCATGATGGACATCATGCTCCATCCCTCTTTGCCAACTAACAACTAACAAATAACTAGACTTTTAATTTTAATTTAGTATATTGTATATACTTTACATTATTATATCTATCTAGGCATACCCCTGTTTACCTAACAATCTCCATTACAAACCATTCTATATATTGAGATATCTTATTGATTATCATTGCTATATCATCTATCTTTAAAACATAACACACTTGTAGGGCTCTTTATTCTGAGGGTAGTCATTGAAGGGTATTCATTGCTACCCTCAAAAGAGGGGGATATAAACATGGGTTTCATCATAGAGATTAGAGCTCTTACCAATTAAAAAATAAGCATTTAGAACACCTAGAACAACACCCAGAATTCAAATGAGGTAAAATAGGAGAGATAGATAGTAAAAATTATAGAGTAGCCATCAGAATCAACTTAAGATAATAGCACCAAGATTGGACTACAATGCTAGATAGTAAGGTGTCTATTTTTAGTGCTCTTGTCCAACAGCAAAAATTTAGATACTCCAAACATAGGTAGAAAGGTAATCTTAGATATAGTTTTGCACATGTAAAGCAATTTAATTTATCAATTTTAATACAACTTTTCTTAAAGAATCCAGATATAGGAGGTATGATGCATGGCATGATGTCTATCACTTTTAGTTTCATATTAGGTATTTGGTATAACTTTAAGATCAAAATTCATGTTTTAGACACTAGTGATTGGGGTGAATGTGCATGGCAAATTTGACTTCTATTTTTTTGAGTTTAGTATATTACCCAAGCATTCTTAGTAGTTTCATGCCTTAATCTATCTGTAGGTGGTTGGCATAATTTTAGAGTGGCTTTCATACAAGCCTAACATCCACATTTCTGAGTGGCTTCCACATAAACCTATTGCCTAGTTTTGGAGTGGATTTCATACAAGCCTAATCTTTATATTTTTTGATTTGGCTAGAAGTAGACTAGTTTTTAGCACACATTCAACTATCCATGCCACATTGTAATATTACAAATAATTCATAAGATTCAAGAGTCATCCCATATTTATACTGGTATTAGTTTATAACTTCAATTCATTAGGCAATGATGGAGCCAAAGGACTAGCTAGCATTTGTATTTTTGAGCCACCTACTTAGAGGGATTGGACACACAATCCAAAAATATATTAACACACACATGGTCACATGGCTTCATTTAGTGGGCAATGATGGAGCTAAAGAGCCAACCTTTCCATTCTTGATCCACTCATAGGGAATTAAATGATTAGCTCCATTCATGATATTACTCTTAGTATAACACATACCCAACATTAGTCAGCATCACTCAGCACCATAATAGGTTTTCTATTGGGTCACATACCTAGTGAGGTATATTCATTCCTTTCTCTTCCTCTCTCTCCTACCTAGATTTTTATGTTCTTATTTTTGATATAGCATATCTAGTAAGAACTACTCTACTCTTTTTTTTCAATTATAGATTTCCACTTCATACCATGCTCTCTCTATTCACACCTAACATCACATAGCTTCATGAGATTCACCCTTACAAGTAAGTTTTGGTATGCTTTCTATTTTTCATTTATCCTAGTATTTTGTTTTGTTGCTTGACTAGAATAAATGGGGTAAATGTAATCATATAAAATGTGAAAAATTGGTAACTTGAGTGTGGCTTGTGACACCCAACCCATAGGTCCCTCTTGCTTGCTCTCATGACCCTCATAGACAAATTTTTAGTGATTCCCAATCATTCATAGCCTTCCAAATAATGATTCCACCTCTTCTAGGTAGCATTTCCAATGATGATTCCATCCCCCTAGGTCCCATTCCTTTAAGACTATAACACCTAACTTGGATTATGATACTAGACCTTAGGGTGTCTATTTTTAGAACTATTTTCTAAGTGTATTTTTACCACCAATATTCATTTCCGTTTGGTTCCTATCTTCCTTATTATCATCCTAATGCGAATATATTCAACCCATGGCCAATAGATTTTTATAAAATCCCATTCAAATTTCATTTATAAGGGGTTGGGAAATATCACAAAGCAAAAAAGTATACATGAAATACAATTGAGGAAAAACTTCCCTATTTTATACATAAAACCATCCAATATAGATACAAGCACCTCTAAGTCTTTAAACCAATCCCTAACTACCTCAAGCACACCTAGTTTTAACATTTGCATCTTTATATAAACTATTACATGAAGCACATCAAATGGAAGAACTACATATAGACTTATCCCTCTTCAAAGTATTGGCATGTAGGGAGTGTGCCCATACAAGGGGTGTGGATACACGATCAGTGCATCTTACACACACTAACCCCCCCTCTTTCCAAAATTTTGTCAAAACATAATTGAAGTCTAGGGTTTGAAGACTAAATAGGCTCTACAAGGAGTTTTGTAGACATCCAACAATAAAAATTTCATAAGTAGGTTCACACGAACATAATGAACTAAATCCAAAAAGCTCAAGTCTCTTAGAAAATAGTGGTAAAAGAGGACTATAACATTAAACCCTAGGGTCTCTTAAATTAGAGATCCTATCTAATCATAAAATGATGTCCAGATCCTAACTTATAATATTGTGCCAATCCTACATAATGAATTTCAGACCCTAAAACAACTATCTTAGTTAATTTCTAAATAAGTCTTATTCTTTCTCTCTTATTACTATTTTTAGAAAGATTCAAATTATAGTCAAATTATAGAAATTCGTAGCTTAATTATTATCAAATTATTCTTTGGTTTAATTAAATTAGACCATTAACTAAATTAAGAATAATACTCCAATATTCTTAAAATAGTTAAATCACATTTTGAGCTCTAATAGTTATTTCCTTTTGGTTCCTATCCTTCATCTTGTCAGTCTAGCACGGATACATTTGACCCATGAATAATATATTTCTATAAAACCCCATTCAAATTTCATTTAGAATGAGGTTAGAAAATATTAAAAATAAAGCAAGAATAATAGTAAAACTACTAAGGAAAATTTCCCTATTATCTATATACAACCATCCATATAATAACAAGTATATCCAAATCTTCACACCAATCCCTAGAAACCTTAAGCACGTCTAGTTTAACATTTTTTCATCTGCATTAAAATATTTCAAAAATCACATTAAGTGGGAGACCTACATATGTCCTGGTCCCTCTATAGAGTATTAGTATGTAGGTAGCATGCCCACACAAGGGGTTTAGATACATGTTTAGTACATCTTACACACACTAACCCCCCTTATTTTCCAAAGTTTGTCAAAACATAATGGAAGTGTAGGGTTTGAATACTAAATCATCTCTATAAGAAGTTTTTTAGATATCCAATAGTCAAAATTTCATAGATAGGCTCATACAAACATAATGAACAAAACCCAGAAAGCTTGGGTCTCTTAGACAATAGTGGTAGAAGAGGACTACAACATCAAACCCAAAGGTTTTCTATTTTGGTGCTCATATCTAATCATAAAATGAATTCCAAATCCTAATTTTCAATACTATCCCAATCATACATAGTGAATTTTAGACCCTATAATAGATATCTCACTTAATTTTTAGCTATGTCTTATTCTCTTTCCCTTATTATTATTTTTAGAAAGATTCAAATTATACAAATTAGTAGGGTAATTTTGTCATATTATTTAATATTTTAATTAACTTATACCCTTAAATAAATTATGAATGATACTCCAATATTTCTAAAATAATTAAAACACATTTTGAGTTCTAACAGTTATTTCTTTTCGATTACTATCCTTCATCTTATTAGCCTAACATGAATACATTTGACCCATGACCAATAGATCTCTATAAAATCTCATTCAAAATTTAATTGAGAAGGAGGTTGGAAAATATTACAAAGTAAGAAATAATACAAACAAAACCACAAAGGAAAATTTACCTATTCTCTACATATAACCATCTAATACAGCTACAAGCATATCCAAATCTTCACACCAGTCCCTAACAACCTCAAACACACCTAGTTTATGATTTTTTCATCTACATTACAATATTTCACAAATAAAATTAAGTGGGTAAACTACATACGGCTTGATCCCTCTTTAGAGTATTGGTATGTAGGCAACATGCCCATATAAGAGGCGTGGATACATGTTCAATGCATCTTACATACACTAACCCCCTTCTTTCTCAAGTTTTATGAAAGAACAATGAGTTATTGGGTTTGAAGATTAAATCATATATACAAGGAGTGTTTTATACTTTCATTAGTTGAGATTTCATAGGTAGGCTCATACATGGATAATAAATAAAACCCAAAAAAGTTAGGTCTCTATGAGTAATTTGGATAATAGTGACAGAAGATGACTACAACACTAACTTATAGGGTATCCTATTTTGGAGGTCCTATTATTTAAAAAAACTTAAAGCTAGATCTTGATTTGTGACACTGTTCTAGTCCTACACAACCCATATTAGACCCTATAATAATTATTTCAATTCATTTTAAGCTAAGTCTTATTTTCTCCATATTTATTGTTATTTATAGAAAGGTTAAAAATAAAAATAAATTATTGCTATTATTATTTAAATCATTAAAATATTATTTATTGATTTACTATTTTGGACCCTTAACTAGATTATTATGAAGACTCCAATATTCTTTAAAATAATTAAATCATTTAGTAAACCTGACTTACTTTGTTTATGCATAAAAACCATAGAAACCCTAGGGAAAATTTTGTACTAATTTTTATAGCATTTTTATGATTTTTATTTAATATTTAAATCATGATTCTACATTTAAATTTTTAAAATTACAATAGTAATTTTTTTAAAAATTATTTATTTACAACCATAGTTGAATTTACTAGGTCCTTTGCGCACAAACACCCTAAAAACCCTAGGAAAAATTTCTTGTTAATTTTAGATTTTTTTTTGATATTTTATACATATTTAAATTATAATTTGATTTTTTATTTTTAAATTTATATTATTAATTTTAAAAAATTATTTCTTTCATACCCTAGCCTAGGGTTTTGAAATTAAAATTTTGATTTTTTTATAATTTTTTTTGTATTAATTTTATTTAAATTTATTTTAGAATTTAAATTATTTCAATAATTTTAAAAAATTCTAAAACCCTATATTTCCAAAAAATGTTCTTCAAACCCCAAGCCTTCTTTCCTTACAATTTTTAGATAAAATTTATGCAAATTGTTTAAATTGTGAAAAATATTTTCAAAATATCTATGTTAGTAGTTATTCTTGCATTTATTTGCTTAATAGTAATTTTACATATTCCTTTCTAGGAAAGAAATAAAATGGCCTCTAAGACGCTTCTTCCATCTCATCCCATAGATCAATTTCTAATTTTTTTCTCATAATTATGACAATGAATGGATAAATTTACAAAATTACACATTAGATAACAATATAGAAAATGATTTCTTTTACGATGAATATAATTAATATTATTTTAATGTGGAATATTATGATGCATATGAAATTGATAATGAAGAAAAATTCGATGCATCTTCTTCTCTCAAACCTATCTCTTTTCTTCCCTCTTCTAAAGAAAATAATTTTCATAAATGGAAAAGGTACTTTTCACATCATTCTTTTAGGCACAGTACATCAAATGAACAAAATAGTCATTAATTTCCAAGTGAACCTCTCATTGGTGGTAACTTTCTTCCACTTGAACCTAATTTATCTCTCTTTTACTACTTATATTTTTTCATCTCAAACTATGAAAAAATAATGTTTAAATTTTAACTCTCTTACTCTTACTTATCATATTTAAAATGAAAATAATACATAATTCATTTAAGGATAACTTAGATACACATAGTATTCCAAATTCACATGACAATTTATTGCATATAAGAAAATAATTAACATGTCCTCTTACACCTCTCCCTAGTGATGATGGAAGTGATAATGAGTATGATAGTGAACATGCAAATGAATATGAACAAAACTTTGATTATGATAATACATGGAATAATGATGATTACTTTGCACATAGTGAAGAATAAAATGTATCTCATGCTTCTAACTCGTGTCTCATTCCTTCTCTCAAACATAATGTATTAAAAAATGTTGCTTATACTTCTATACATGACTTTATTTCAAATGATGCACATGTTAAAAATAACACCACATCTTCTACTCAATTAAAATGTGATTCACTAAATACAAAAGATACCAATGAATCTCCAAAGCCACCCCTACTACAGTAGCACATGTTTCTCGCTCTTCACCCAAAGAGAATTGTAGTCCACATCCCTCTATTATAGTCTAACTTACCATTAGTCCAAAATTTCAAGTTAGCACACACCCTCTCTATGATCCAATTGCTAAAGTTAGCATTCCCATGGCTAAAATAAAAGATCAAATTCAATTTTTAAATTAACCACTTAAAGATACTAATATACCATCCCAAGAGATTATTTATTTAATTCATGTATTTCATGAATTACAACACCAAGTACATCTCATTACTTGGAAAACAAGGCTTTTAAGTCTTGGATGGATGCCAATGACTTGCATGGTAACCCTCTTCTAAAAACATTTGCAAAAGATTCATTGCCTAAGTATTTCTAGATACCATCATTTCCTTAATTTGATGGATCTAGAGATCCATTCATACACCTTCAAGCCTTTCGAAAGGCTTTGCCATCTCATGTGAGTCGTTTGGTTCTACTTAAGTTGTTTTAGCAAACACTAGTGGGTAATGCATATAATTGGTCATTTCATCTACTTCATGTTGGCTCCTTACATAAATATGATGATTTAGATGAGGCATTTCTTAGATATTACATAGAAAACATGGGCCCTTATGTCAAATATGAGAAATTTGTTATATTACATTAGAATTCTTCAGAGCCAGTTAGTGATTATATCTTATGATACAAGATGCACATGCTACAATTGATCTATAAAACAACATATCTAGAGTTTTATCATATCTTTTCTAAGGGGATTTTCTAACCACTCCTAGAGAATATATTATATCAGACAGAGTCTTCTTTTAGGTACTTATGTTATATAGTTTTATCCCTAGAGAAGAAATTGGGATTGATTGAGGTAGATACAATTGATCAATTTACCCTACATTTCATAGTAGTACCTCCATCTATATCTCCTAGAATAGAACATCCACTATGTCTTAAACAAGATAGGATACCATATCTAGAAAAAAAACTATTCAAGAATAAAGAGCCAATTTATAGAGCACCACCTATAACATGCACTACAAAGAATAACAGTAGAGAACCACTATAGTTTGATTTAGAGAAGGATAGCCCATATGTCATATTATCAACACTACAAGATAGGAGGTTAATCACATTACCTTCTACTCATCAATGAGATCCACATCTCTTACATAGATAGCCACATCAGCCTTTTTATAACTATCACCATATCCATGGACATAGAGATAATGATTGTTATAGACTCAGATAATGCATTAATAGATGTGTGGATAAAAACATCATTGAATTCATAGTAGGGGCACCAAGATTTCTTCCATCATGGATCCATAGACCTCATTCCTCCATGACTAACTCATCCTAAGACATTCCTTCATAGGAATAATTAGTTATTCATCATAAGAGTAATGTAGTTTATAAAATAGAACCTCATAGGAGATATCTTATCCCACCTACTCAGATGGTTTAGAGACAAGTATAGTGACATAAAACTACATATAGTAGTGTAGTTTGTGGAGTGTATATTTTAGTTCTATATACATATCTAACATAGTCATATGCACCATAATAAAGTACTACTCTAGATAAATATTCACTATAGCCAAGTTTTCAAGGTCATATCTCACATAGATACCTACCTGCTATGATTATGATTAGATGAACCCACATAATAGACTACTATTTGAGATAGATGTTTACTATAGCCAAGTTTTCAGGGTCCTATCTCACATAGAAACCCTATATGATTAAGATTATATGAACCCATATCACATAGTATTAATCCAAATATGTATTCAATATAGCTAAGTTTTTAGGAACCTATTTCACATAGAAATCTACTATGATTGAGATTAGATGAGCATCCATCATAGGTTATAGCTCCTTCTCGATCTATTAAATCCTTGTATGCATCAAAAAAAGGCCATAGGGTGTTATTTCACATAATAATCCACTATGATTGTGGATAGATGAGCCTCCTCCATAACACACATTTTCAATTACACATCCATTAAGGTTGCATATTATATAGTCTCTATGTACAACTATAGTTAGTTCACTATAGATAACATCAAATATAGGGTATGTTCCTACACAATATGAGAAATATGGCTACTTTTTTAGTTAGCCATCAGGATTTAGATAGTGAAATAGCATCCATGAGGTTGATATGCATAAAGTGATATCTCACATCCCTTTCTACTAAGCATTCCTAGTTTTAGCGACAGTATTCATGCCCAGGGTCATATCATTGAGGTCTCATGCATCTACACATAGAGCACACTTTTAGATAGGTTATTGTACTACCAAAAGGGTCCCTAAGATTCCTATAGTTACATCCACTTCTCAGAGTTATAGGAGGACCCCATTGTCAATTTCTACTACATATATTTCAAAGCATTTACAATATACATAACTTCCAAAGTAACAGTCTTAGCCCTTCCTTCATTCTTAATGATCAGGAATAATCCCTCTCCTTGATACAGGACACCATGATAGGGAGTCTCTCATGATACTCATCAATTAGTATTATTTCTCCTCAATCTTTCTTGTACAAAGCTTCTTTTCAATTTCTTGTACATAGTCACCTTATGATTGATTGTGTGTGTGTGTGTATATATATATATATATATATATATATATATATATATATATATATGTATATATATACATACATACATACATACATATATATATATATACACACACACACACATATATATACATACATACATATATATATATATATATAATACAAAAACATTCAAATATTCCAAAATACCAAAAACACTTTTCAATTATATGCATTATGCATGCTTTACATTTATACTACCATGCTAGACTTAAATTTTTTTATTTTATAATTTTTTTTTTCAATTTATCTACATCACCATGCTTCACTTGATCTTATTTGAGTGTGTGCAGTGACATCTAGATCCTTTATTGCTTCACTATACCTAGTAAGGGGCTATCCTAATTCTACATTTGAGACATACATCAACATATCAACCCATCAGGGGCATCTTCTATATGACTACATCATCCAGGTTATGTCTTTATTACACCACACACTCTAGTTATCATGTTGATATACATTATTTACTAGCTTACATAGATTACTCTATTTGAATTCACTAGTATGTATCACTTGTGTATTTATTATCATCTACCTAGTCTTGTACTAGTTTTGTATACTTTTAGTTTTTCCTTTGATTAGTTAGCTGATTGTATTTATAATATTTACATGAATTATTTTATTATTTGTGTAGATGGATTTGATTTCATTTCTTAGTTTTTATTTTATCTCTTGTGTGTGCCTTAAGACATTTGCCAATGTCCTTTACTTAAACTCTTCTAGCTTATGGTGTTCATGCAAACTTACTTATTTTCAATTGTATGTGTATGTGGAATTTGAAAATGCATTTTATCATTGATTTATTATTTTGAGTGACATGTTCCCATGTCCCTTGTTTTATTGTCCCCTTGATCTAGCTAGCCAAAATTTCCCTAGGCAGGCTCACACAAACACAATTAACAAAACCTAGAAAGCTTGAGTCTCCTAGACAATAGTGGTAGAACAGGACTATAACATTACACCCCAAGGTGTCCTATTTTAGTGATCCTATATAATCATAAAATGAAGGCTAGATCCTAATTTGTAATACTATCCCAGTCCTACATAGTGAATTTCAAACCCTACAACAACTATCTCAGTCAGTTTCTATCTAAGTCTTATTCTCTCTCCCTTATTATTATTTTTAGAAATATTCAAATTATAGTCAAAATATACAAATTAGTAGCTTAATTATTTTCATATTATTTATTGGTTTAATTAACTTAGACCCTTAACTAAATTAGTAATAATACTCCAATATTCAAAAAATAATTAAATCACATTTTGAGCTCCAACAATTATTTCCTTTCAGTTCCTATCCTTCATCTTATCAGCCTAGTGTGAATACATTTGATCCATGAATAATAGATATATCTAAAATCCAATTCAAACTTCATTTATAGGAGGTTGAAAAATATTACAAATAAAGAAATACTATAAACAAAACCACTAAGGCAAATTTACCTATTCTCTACATATAACCATCCAATACAGCTACAAGTATATCCAAATCTTCACACAAGTCCCTAGTAACCTCAAACACACCCATTTTAGGATTTTTTCAT
Source organism: Torreya grandis (assembly GCA_037957365.1). Lineage (NCBI taxonomy): Eukaryota > Viridiplantae > Streptophyta > Pinopsida > Cupressales > Taxaceae > Torreya > Torreya grandis. The sequence continues at coordinate 205,466 of JARHVA010006423.1, forward strand.
TTGAATTACACTATTTCATAAAGAAAATTATTTGGGTGAACTACATATGGGTTGATCCCTCTTTAAAGTACTGGTATGTAGGTAGTGTGCCCACATAAAGGGTGTGGATACATGTTCAGTACATCTTACATATACTAACCCACCTTCTTTCTCAAGTTTTATCAAAACAAAATGAAGTATTGAGTTTAAATATTAAATTAGATATATAAGGAGTTTTTATACTTTCAATAGTCAAGTTTTCATAGGCAATCTCACACAAGGACAACAAATAAAACCCAAAAAACTCAAGTCTCTACGAGTAGTTTGGATAATAGCAGTAGAAGATGATTATAACATCAAACTTTAGGGTATCCTATTTTTTTAGTCCTATTATTTCAAAAAATGAAATATATATCTTGATTTATGACATTATTCTAGTCTTACACAACACATATTAGACCCTATAACAACTATTTCAATTCATTTTAAGCTATCTTTTTTTCTCCATACTTATACAAAGATTAAAAATACAAATAAATTATAAAAATAAGTGGTTAAATTATTGAAATATTATTTACTGATTTATTATTCTAGACCCTTAGCTAAATTAGCATTGAGACTCCAATATTTTCAAAATAGTTAAATCATTTGGTGAACTTGACTTACTTCGTTTACACATAAAAACCCTAAAAACCCTAGGGAAAATTTTGTTATAATTTTTATAAATTTTATTGAATATTTAAATCATAATTATACATTTAATTTTTTTTAATTTCCATAGTAATTTTTTAAAAATTATTTATTTCCAACCGTAGTTAAATTTACTTTGTCCTTTTGCGCACAAATACCCTAGAGTCCCTAGGAAAAATTTCTTGCTAATTTTAGAAATATTTTTTTGATTTTTTATACTTATTTAAATCAAAAATTTATATTTAATTTTTAAATTTCCTTTAATAATTTTAATAAACTATTTCTTTTAAAGCCTAGTTTCCTATACTAGGTCCTGGTATTTGCAAACCCTAGCCTAGGGTTTTGAAATTAAAATTTTGTTTTTTTTAAAATAAATTTTTGTGTATTAATTTTATTTAAACTTATTTTATAATTTAAATTATTTCAATAATTTTAAAAAATTCTAAAACCCCAATCCAAAACCCTAGATTTCCAAACTAGGTCCTCAAACCCCAAGCCTTCTTTCCTTACAATTTTTAGATAATTTTTTTTTTAAAAATTGCAAATTGTTTGGATTGTCAAAAATATTTTCAAAATATCTATTTTAGTATTTATTATTGCATTTATTTTCTTAATATTACTTTTACATACTCTTTTTCATGCAAGAAATAAATTGTCCACTAAGGCACTTCTTCCATCTCATCCCATAGATCAATTTCTAAATTTTTCTCATAATTATGACAATGAATGGACAAATTTACAAAATTGCACATTAGCTAAAATTATAGAAAATGATTTAATTTACAATGAATATAATTAATATTATTGTAATGAGTAATATTATGATACATATGAAAGTGATAATCAAGAAAATGTAGATGCATCTTTTTCTCTCAAACCTATATATTTTCTTCCCTCTTCTAAAGAAAATAATTTTCATAAATGAAAAAGGTAATTTTCACCACATTCTTATAGGCACAATGCATCAAATCAACAAAATAGTCATTCATTTCCAAGTGAACCTCTCATTGGTGATAACTTGCTTCCACTTGAACCTAATTTATCTCTCTTTTGCTACTTATATGTTTAAACTACAACAATATAAATGTAATACAATAAAATTACCAATGTATAGTTAAAATGATACATCTCATGTTCTTAAATCTACTTTGTCAACTCAAAATATGGCAAAATAATGTTTAAATTATGAATCTCTTACTCTTACTAATCAAATTGAAAATGAAAATAATACATACTCCATTTAAGGATAACATAGATGCACATAGTATTCCAAATTCACATGACAATTTATTGTATATTAAGAAATAATTAACATATGCTCTTACCCCTCTACCTAGTGATGATGGAAGTGATAATGAGTATGATAGTGAACAAGAAAATGAATATGAAAATGAGAATGAATATGAACAAAAATTTGATTATGATAATGCATGGAATAATTATGATTATTATAAACATAGTGAAGAAGAAAATGCATCTCATGATTCTAACTCTTCTCTCATTCCTTCTCTCAAACATAATGCATTACAAAAAGTTGCTTAAACTTCTATACATGATTATATTTCAATGTTGCACATGTTAAAAATAACATCAAATATTCTACTCAATTACAATGTGATTCACTAAATACAAAAGATACCAATGAATCTACCAAGCCACACCCTACTACAATAACACATGTTTCTCACTCTTCACCTAAAGATAATGGTAGCCCAAATCCCTCTATTACAGTCCAAGTTACCATTCCTCCCAAGGTTCAAGTTAGTACACCCCATCTCTATGATGTAATTTCTAAATTTAGCATTCCCATGGCTAAAATAAATGATCAAATTCAACATTTAAATGAACCACTTTAAAATACTAATATACCATACCAAGAGATTATTTCTTTAATGCATGTAGTTGTTGAATTAAAACACCAAGTGTTGTCAACCTGGAGAAGGGCCCTGATTCAAATACGTGCACAAAAATGGCCAGTCCTCTATCCGGTTGAAACAATGGGATCTTCTCACAAGGGTGGGTGCCTCGATAGTGAGAAGAACCACCAAAGAAGGCTAGTTCTTGTATGATGTATCAATGAAGATTCCTACTCTACACTATTAACTATGATGGAAAAGGGAGAAAGAAAACTAAAATGGGAAATCCTACCTAAAAGGGGGTGATACACCAAAATTATGATCCTACTCAGCTTAGAACCTTGAACACTGAGCAAAAAAGAGAGAAGGAAGACCTTAGACTTCAATTAATCACTTGTGCATAAGTATTTCATGTAGAGGTTCAATTTAATAACTAAAATCTAAGGGAAAACAATGGAGAGAGGTCTGATACAAGACACTTTTTAGCCACCTAACATCCACTTACAATTTCAGCAAAAGAGAATAAAGAACACTTTAACATGACTTGCACAAGGACAATATAGCAACTAGGTATGAAACAAAACTTGTGAAGGGATAAAACTCTACCACTTATGCAAATTTTTGAAGAAATATACACTATGCCATGCTTGAAATCTGAAAGTACACTCCTTATTGATCGAAGAGGTTACACAACTCTTAATGGCAGAGTCTGGTCTAACCAAGAGAGATTGGATTTTTTTTAAATCAAGGCTAACATCCATTATATATCAATTTACAAGAGGCCAAAGATAGGCATATAAACTTGAAGAGAAAGATCTTCTTTTGTTAACTCAAGCTTTTCTTGGCCTTAAAATAAAATATGTTTCTCCCTTGTTCTTGCATGAATTTTCTTTATTTGATGAAGCACACTCATCCTTGTCATGAACCGTCCACCTCTTCTTTGCATGTAAATCTTCTAGTGGATGTGGCATTTGATCAATTAGTTAACTTCAAAAATGGACTAGTCAATTCCAAATATAGACTTGTAACTCCTATTGAAGCCAGATTTAGTCCTTCAGATGCATGCGGTGAATGAAGACAAACAAGTCTCAATGATCAGTTAACTAAAACTTAGATCATTTATTTGAAAATAGATCTGATGTTTGAAAATAGACTCTCATTCAAAAATAACTCCAGTTTTTGCATGAAAATCTTCTAATTCTAGTCGTGTCTATTTTTGACAAGATTCTGTATCCAACTCATTCATCAGATTATCTATTTTTTTAATTTTTTTGTACATTTAGCTTCCATTTATTTTGGATTTCTTATCTCTTGCTTCCAATGGTTACTTCCCACTGTCAAAATTTGATGGCCTGTGGGATGCCACCAAAAGCTTTATTCCTTCATTGTCTTTCATCTTGTCACTTTCTCGTGGCTTCCTTTCATTCGGCTTTATTGGCTTCACATCTATGTTGTTTTTTCCCACGGACTTAGTCTTCTCTATATATATTCCTTCTAAATTCCTTTGGACTTTTTATCTAAAGGAATTCCTTTGGACAAAAGTCTGAAGGATTCTTACCTTGCCTTATCTTTTGAATGTAACCTTCGAGATTTCAAGCGTGCCCTCCACACTAATAGCCAGTCCATGTGTCAGTCAACAGTGGTCCGTGTGTCATCCATGTGTCAGTCATCAGTCCTAGTGTCATCTACCAATGGTTCTTGACCAGTCCACATGTCATCCACTAGCCAACCAGTCCACATCCTTTAGAAAAAATCCATGTGTTAGTCCACTGTGTCCTCTAGTAGGTAGTTTACGTGGACCTCCAACAGGCAGTTTGGAAAAGTTGGAAGGCACCCAGACTTCTTGCATTAGCCTGTGATTTTGGTCTTCCACCTACTTGAAGGCTGGTGAATATTGTAAGTGTCCCTTCCAAAGGGTACCCTACCCTTTGAAAGTTTTGAAATTCTCCCTTTTCCTTGCCTTTGAATTCTTCCAAAAATTTTGCTGAGTGCTTTACAAACCTGAGTCCATAGATTTCCTTGCCTTTGAATTCTTTTGGAATTTCTGCTGAGTGCTTTACAAACCTGTGTCCATAGGTTTCCTTGCTGACTAAGTGCATAGAAAATATTGTCGAAACCCCTTAGAATCAGTAGAGGAAAATAATGAATTTTTTATCCTTGGCTAAAGATGGAAACTTTTAAAATAGCAAGAAAAAATCTAACTCATGGAAGATTTGTCAACACCAAGTACATCTCCTTACTTTGGAAAACAAGACTTATAAGTCTTGGATGGATGCCAATGACTTGCATGGAAAGTCTCTTTCAAAAACATTTGTCAAAGCTTCATTGCCTAAGCATTTGTAGACACCATCATTACCTCAATTTGATGGAACTAGAGATCCATACGTAAACCATCAATCCTTTTGAAAGGCTTTACCATCTCATGTGAGCCCTTTGATTCTACTTAACTTGTTTTAGAAAACATGAGTGGGTAATGCATAGAATTAGTTAGTTCATATATTTCTTGTTGCTTCCTTACATACATATGATGACCTAGAGGAGGAATTTTTTAGATATTATATAGAAAACAAGGGCCCTCATGTTACATATGACAAACTTGATGCATTACATTAGAATTCTTTAGAGCCAATTAGAAATTATATCTTACAATTCAAGACACACATGTTATGATTGATCTATAAACCAAAATATCTAGACATTTATCATACCTTTAACAAGGGGATTTGCCAACCACTCCTAGAGAATATATTATATCAGACAAATTTCTCTTTTACACACTTATGTTATACAATTTTAGCCTTGGAAAATAAATTGGGATTGATTGAGGTAGATATAATTAATCAACTTACCCTAGATTTCATAGTAGTACCTTCATCTATATCTCTTAGCACACAACATACATTATGTCCTAAACAAGATAGGATAAGATAGCCAACAAAGAAACCATTCAAGAACAAAGAGTTATTTTACAGAGCACCACCTAAAATATGCACTACAGAAAATAATAATAGATCACCACTACAATTTTATTTCAAGTGAGATAGCCCATATGTCATATTATCAACACTAATTGATAAGAGGTTAATCACATTACCTTCTACTCATCAACAAGATCCTTATCTCTTACATAGATAACCACATCAACCCTTTTATAACTATCAATGCATCCATAAACATAGTGATAATGATTGTTATAGACTTAAAGATTGCATAAATAAATGTGTGGATAAAAACATCATAGTATTCATACCGAGGGTACCAAGATATCTTCCATCAAGGATCCATAGACCTCATTCCTCCATGACTGACTCATCTTAGGACATTCCTTAATAGGAATAATTAGTTATTCATCATGAGAGTAATACATTTTATAAGACAAAACCTCATAGGAGATATCTTATTCCACCTACTCAGAGGGTTTGGTGACTAGTATAGTGAGAGCAGCCTACATATAGTATTGTAGTCCATGGAGTACATAGTGTAGTTATATCGACATATCTAACATAGTCACAAGCACCACCACAAAGTACTAATTTAGATAGATATTCACTACAACCAAGTTTTTAGGGTCCTATCTAATATAGAAACCTATTATGGTTAAGATTAGATGAACCCACATCATAGAGTATTTATTCAATTTGATATTTACTATAGCCACATTTTTAGGGACCTATCTCATAAACCCTCTACAATTAATATTAGATGAACTCATATCATAAATTACTACTAAAAATAGGTATTCACTACAGTTGAGTTTTTAGGGACCTATTTCACATAACAATCTTCTATGATTGAGATTAGATGACCCTCCATTAGAGGTTATGGTTCCATATCAAACTATTACTCCTTCATATGCATCAAAACAAAGGCCACAAGGTGTTATTTCACATATCAATCCACTATGATTATGTATATATGAGCCGCCTTCACAACACAATTTAAATTTCACATCTAAAGAAGTTGCATCTTATAGAGTCCCACATACAACTATAGTTATTTCACTATGTAAAACATCAAATATAGGTCATGTTACTACACAATATGAGTAATATGGCCACTTGTTAAGTTAGCCATCAGGATTTAGATAGTGAAACAACATCCATGAGGTTGATATGCATAGAGTGGTATCTTACATCCCCTTCTACTAAACATTCATAGTTCTAGAAATAATATTCATGCCCTGGGAAATATAATTGAGATCTCATACCTCTACATATATAACACACTTTTAGATAGATTCTTCTACTACCAAATGGGTCCCTAATATTCCTATAGTTACATCCATTTCTTAGAGTTATAGGAGGACCCCATTGTCAGTTTTTACTACATATATTTCAAAGCATTTAATATATACATAGATTCTAAAGTCACAGTCTTATCCCTTCCATAATTATTCATGATCATGCATAATCCCTCTCCTTGATAGAGGACACCATGATAGGGAGCCTCTCATGAGACTCATCAGTTAGTATCATTTCTCCTCAATCTTTCTTATATAAAGCTTCTTTTCAATTTATTGTACATAGTCTCCCTATTATTGATTGTACATATCTATATATATAAAATATACAAAAACATTAAAATATGTCAAAATAAAAAAACATTCAAATAAAACAAAAACAATTTTCAATTATATGCATTATCTATGCTTTACATTTATACTACCATGATAGAATTAATTTTTTTTATTCTATGCCATTTTTTGTTGATTTATCTACATCACCCTATTTTAATTTAATTCTTTGAGTGTGTTTACTAACATCTAGATCCTTGATTGATTCACTATACCCATTACAAGGGCATCCTACTTCTACATTCGGGACATACATCAACATATCAACCCACTAGGGGCATCTTATATATGACTACACCATCTAGGTTATGTCATTCTTATACCACACACTCTAGTTATCATGTTTATGTGAATTATTTACTAACTTACATAGATTACTCTATCAACATTCACTAGTATATATCACTTGTGTATTTCTTAACATCTACCTAGTCTTGTACTAGTTTTTCATACTTTCACTTCTTTCTTTGATTAGTTAGATGCAATTGTATTTCTAGCATTTACATGCCTTCATTTCTTGATTCATGTAGATATATGTGATTGAATTTCTTATTTCCTAATTTATCTCTTGTGTGTTCCTTAGGCATTTTTCAATGTCCTTTACTCGTACTCTTCTATGTGCTTGTGGCCCTCGTGCCAACCTTACTTATTTTCAATTATATGTGTATGTGGCATTTGAACATACCTTGTATGCTTTCTTTATTATTTTGAGTGACATGTGCCCATGTCCATTTTTAGCTTGGCCATGATGATATAAATCATGCATTATCTTACTTTCTTAGATGACATGATGGACATCATGCTCCATCCCTCCTTTACAACTAATAAGTAACAACTAACAACTAATTGTTATCACTTGAACTTGTATCCCTTGAGGAGATGATAAGTCTTTCCTTATTAAAGTGTCATAATATAAATACCTCAAGGCTATAGGTGACCTAAATTTGAGGTGATTATCTATATTATGGCTAGTTCCCTTGATGTACCACTTAGGATTGAACTTACTATTAATTTTGGGGGGTGAAAAGGGAGAGAGATAAAAAAAAATATAATCTAGAGGAGGTGATACACCAAATATATGGTCTAATCACACAACTTACAATGCACTTAGAACCGAAGAGAATCCCACACATACACTTTATCTAATTAAACAGTCCTCTTCTACATCAATGTTTCAAGCATGGGGTTTTGAAGAGAGTTTAGGTTAGGAGGACGTAGACAATAGGTCTTCTAGAAACACTAATGAATAATATACTCACATTACCTATAATTCACATTAGACACTTCTTGTTGACCTAAAAAAGAGATTTTTCAAACTACATAAGGCATTAGGAAGGATAACATGTCAAGGTAAGCAAAATACACTTGTACAAGACAAAAAACCATAACATGCACTTCATGAAGTCATGAATGAGGTAAAACAACATTATTTATTAGTTCAAGGAAAATATTGAGTAGGTATTAACCATACTTAGGTGGAGAGATCTGTATAATAGCCAAAAGGCCAATATTTATAGCTATTATGAGAGAAGAGAGAGAAGGTGAAGTTCAAGAGTCACTAAGACACTTTTCAAGCAAGTAAAATGAGTTAAAATAGTATGAAATAAATAATTAGATAGGTCCTATAAGGAAAATAAGGACAAATTTCTCTCAAAATTTTCTAACTCTTCCAAATGTGGCATAGATACTCTTTACCTTGCATAAGAAACTATCTTCATGATTTTCCCTCATTAGACTACCTCATCACTAAGTAGGGTCAGGTCTGATGATTAATATAAATTGGAAGGGTTACTATCAAGCCTCTACATGCATTATAATTGTCTCAAAAAATCCATATACTTTTGTCCATGAGAAATCATCTCTAATAGTTATAAATGGCTCTATCTCATGCACCTATCACACTTGGCACACAAAATGCTTCTAATTCTACAATATAACATATGCACAAGGAGTAATGGAACCTATAAAGAGTTTCCAAGTCATCAAGTTCTTGAATAAAGCCTCAAAATGCTTCTAAATTAGAGTTTCATTATTTTTACTAAGTGTTCACTACTTGTTTACTATGACTGGTTGAGATGAAGGAGATGATAAGCACACTTAGGATATCATATAGCTCAATATATGGACATGAAGACTTATAAAAAGTCCCAATATCTCTCCTAAAAGTGGTTGCATCATTTAAAATTTATCCATACCTATAAAACACATAAATCTATCAAGAAAACCCTATTATACACCATCTGTATAGGTATGGTACAACTCAGTCACATGGGGTAGGTATCTAAAGAGTCATCCATATATTCAAGTAATTTTCCTATCCTTTACACTTCATTTGGATACTCCATTTGTCTCATCTTTCCAATTAGGTCTCTAGAGAGGGTTTGTGAGGATTCTAGAGTAGTTCTAGGTCTTAGCCTTTGTTCATAAAGAGTAGATGTTGGATTTATGAAGTAGTGCCACTTATGGCTTCTTGAGGAGCCTATCTAACCTTTTTTAACACCTTATATGTCCATGAAAATTATCATTGTAGTTATAAGTATTTTAAGTTGGCCACTCGAGCTCCTTTGGCAGTCTACATAGACCAATGTGTACTTAAAGCTGATAAATGGCTTCCTTTTAGATTTATCTACAAGGTGAAGGTTTAAAAATCTTCATACACATACCAAAAACATGTCTCAAACTATTTTAATGATCATATCATGTTATAAATAAACTTGACCCACCATTTTCCTTAGGCTTAAACCTTATTCCACAAGTCTACATACAACTTAAGGCTATAAAAACCTTATTCATGTTTTCATTGCATGTAAAAGGATAAAACATATCTAAAAATATGAAATAGACATGTTAAAATAGGTTTGTATTCATGTCCATGGGCAAAGATGACATTGTTCTCCCATTTGATTTTATGGCTTAAGCTTACTCAAGTAGGTTCGACTACAAATATAATAGTTTGGATCATCTTGCTTGACTTTATTCCTCTATGACACATTTTTTGTGTTGGTCCAGTCATGTTAAATCTCAAAAATCTCTCTCCAAGGTCCAAGCCATCTCAAACTCACCCTATTACCCCTTCTTCTTCAAAATTGCTTGTCTATGCATTAAGGGGAGTGCCCCCTGTATGATACAAAATAAGGAGAACTTCTCCTATTTTGATCACAAAAAAAATTATAGAGGACTATCGAAATCACGAGGATTCGATGTATAAATTTTCAACCTCTAGTGATGAGTCTAGACCTTTAAACTTTCCTAATTTCCAAGGAAGACCTTTTGAGACAGTCTGTGTAGGGTATTTTGTAAATAGACTCTATTTTGATTGAAAGTGGACCCTTGTAGGGTTTTTGTCAAGAAAAAAGGTTAAAAGAGTGTTTATATACTTATCAAGAGTTCTATATGGTTACTTCTCATCTTTTATATGACAAATTTCACCAAACACAGTCTCTTTTAACACCAAGAAAACCTTATCCTTAACTCATTACCTATTGCCTAAGATAACACAATCAACTATGTTTTGCCTTAAAGGAATATTTTAGCTTATTTAGATCATGTATTATATATAGGTAGTCCTCACTTTAGTCTTGGTGGTAAAATATTACTTTCCTTCACCTTGAACTTACCTTAAGTGATCTAGAATGTCATCAAGACTCACCTCTTAGATCACTGTCTACTCCTAGCTATAGGTGAATATAATTATGCTTGAATGAGGCATGTAGGTGAATGTCTTGTCATTTTGTGACCTATAAAATCCATCTTAGGGTCTCACATATGTCATTTAATGTATTTATGATATGTGGGAGTCTTAGTGTAAGCCTTTATGTTATAAGTTTCTTAGAACCTTTAAGTGTTTTCTAAATAAACCTATAGATGGCTATTTTCCAAGCCTGAGTGCACCTATAGGTAGGCCATGGAGAAAAACACCATACATAAACACTACCTTAATTTCCCTTATTTTCATTGACACATCATTCAATCAAGGAGGTTATTTTAAAACATGAGAGTGTATGCCACATACAACATTTGGTGTCAAAAGGTCACTTCAAGCTTAAACGTATATATTTTATTGAAGGAATTCAATGTGTTTAGAAGTAATTTTGGGGATTTCTAACACTATCATCCACCAATATTATTGAACTCAAAATTGTTTTAGGTCTTGTCCTATGAGATTTATATCATCTTCACTCACCTAAATTATCTTTAAACCCTAAAAACCATGTTATATGTCACCTTGAAAAAGCTCATGGGTCTCTATTTGCACTTTTTAGGGACAAGAGACCAAAACATAGTCTTCCTATGATTAAAGATAAATTATACCTTCTCTTTCTCAATTTATGATTCAAAGAGTTCTATTTTTGACCTTCCCACATGTAATAATCTGAAAGAGAATTTATCATGCTTTAATTCATCATACACATATCCTTAAAACTCTGTAAATGCCACTTGTAGGTAGATGTCTTCCATATACAATCATTGAAACAAATATAAGATAGTATACAAAGTGTGAAATTTTGTAACACTCATATCCATTTACCAATCACTTTAATGAATTTTAGTAGTCTTAAAAGATTGAAAACCATATCAAACTTTCCACCTCTTAGAAATGACATCAACAAAGCTCCTATATGTGTATATTAGTTATATGCATGGCAATGGACATGAAGTAGAGCAACAAGATAGATAAAAGACATCCTAAATAGTTAAAATTTATTTTCAAAACTCTTCAAATGCATAATTTCTATTGGTATCTCCTTGAAACAATGTTCCAAACATCCACCTTTCAAAGTGAAATCCATTATGAAGAAGGAAACAATCTGCAAGTACTAACAAAACTAGAAGAATCTTCTTGAGTTATTGATATTTTCAAAATAAAAAATATAATGTGAAACCTTGTGTAGAGTCCCTAAGAAACACATGAAAAAATCAAATCATCAAACCAAAATAAAATATTTAGAAACAAGCTCAAATAGGGACCCCTCATGAATGCAAGAGCATAAAAAGCTACCTAGATTCTTAGAAATGGTTCATAAAATAGGATAAATTAAAATTTAAATTATTGACATGAATTTTAATTAGAATAAATACCCTCTCAACCCCCAATATCATTCTTCCTAACTCCATCTATACAGGTTGTATCAAGCATTTTACATTGACTCTTATTGGTTTGCAAAGGCAAGAAAGGAGTAGAAACTAAAACTGAATTTTATAAATTTTTATATTAAAAACAAGTGTGGTAAATACCTTTTGGATATTAATATACACATTTCCACATTTTAAGCAAAAGATGGACTTCCCAAGTCTATACAAGTGCCATTAAGATGCTATTTTGGAAGAGTTTTTTCAATTTTCATGCATGAAACTGATATTTAACTACCATATGACTGATTAATGACATATTATAACCTTATACACATAAAAATTTCTTTTTGACAAATTTTCTTCCATAACCAATCCATACAAGTCATTTAATGAGCCAAAAATGTGACAAAAAGGCACTTTTAGCATATAAAACATAGAAAATGGAAAAATTATGACATAGAAACAATTAAAAAAACCTAAATTACCATATTATGACATTTATAAAATAATTTAATCCTTTGACCATGTTTGACTAGAATTGGCTAGAGTTGACTTTAGTTGACTAGACAAGTACAAGAAGGATAGGCTTACACCAAGACTAGAAAAAAGATAGGTGAGATGTTTAGAGACACATGTAATCCTATTAGATGTATAGAAATATTTGAAAAGGTTTAAATATGTAGAGGTTAACCCAATTTGACTAAAATTCAAATTTGGTCAATACTTTTGGTAATATCTAGGGGTAACATGCTTGCCTATGTTAAGGACTAGTAGCCTTATCACATCCATTGGTCAAAAGGAGTCAAATGCACTCTAAAATAGTTGGATCAGACCTTGACCTAAATAAAGAGATAACTAATTGACCTCAAAACACACAGATGAAAGATAACACATAAATTACAGCACACTTGTGCTAGTAAGCACATAGGAAACATAAGACACGATAGAAAACAAACTAATTATGTACATTTAACCAAACATACCTCCATTCCTAGATCAAAAGGAAAGTATCTTAAATATCCTTCCTCATGAGATGAATGAGGATGACATGCATGCTTATTTTTAGATGTATTACTAGAATACTCATGCTTCTCTCTTTCTCTTTGGCTTGGCATGTCCTTTGATGGAGTCATCTCAAACAAGTCTCCAAGGTATTTGAAATCTTCTTGACCTTGGAAAGGTGTCTCATATTGTTTCTCCTTTCTCTCATCATGGCAGATTTGCATTCCCATGAATGGAATATCCTCTTGAAAATCTTCATTGTTATTTTCTATTGTTATAACTTCTTCAAACCCTTCAAGAAGTATTATATCATGGCATTATAGGAGTGTTTCCTAGTCAAACTTCTCCATGATGTTTATAGGAGCAGCTTAACATGTGGTTCTAGAATCAATCTTCAAACCCTATTCAAAAGATTCATATTCATCATGGATTACTCCATCATGGTTTAGAACCTCTTAAAATTTACATATGTGTGTGCCACATGTATTCTTCTTGAAACATATCATCTTGCTTACCATGTATTGTATTCAGCTCCAAAGGAATTTTAAGCCCCATGTAATCTTCAACTTCATTTCAAATGTCTTCAAATATCTTCCATAATTCATCATCCTCTTTTTGATTATCATCATGAAATGGAACAACAAAATAAACCTCTTCTTCTTCTTTGGAATCCAAAAAAAAAATTCTTCCAAGACTTCTTCTTTACTACAAGTAAGGTCCTCTTCCCCATCATCATAATCTGATGTTTATTCATAAGGAGTCAACTCTTGCTCATCATCAATCCAGTCTGAAATCTCCATTTCCTTCTCCTTCTTAGTGGTTCCAATAGTAGGCATCTCAAAACTAGGAATTTTATCCCAAGAAGGTTTTCAAGGAGCAATGTATTCCTCACTATTTGAATCTAAGTTATCCTCAATAAATTGATCCATATTATCTTCAATGAAATCATTGTCTTTAATATTTCCTTACACACATGAGATATTCTACATTTTTAGTTCCAATTCCTCAATTATTTTGGCAAGGTTGTCTTGAAATAACTTCTCTTGGGGGGGAGATAGGATCTTCATTGGGAAATGAAGTAGAAAGAAATTGAGATGAAGGTTAAAAGGCTTCTTGAGGAAGGGTGGGAGGTAATTTAGTAGGTTCAAGTTTCTTTTCACTTCCAACTTCTCCACTTAGACATTCTTTATCCTTCTTTCCACAAGCAACCACTACTTCTTTCCACCTTGGGAAGCTAGGCTTAGAGGGTTCTTCATGGAGTTGAGTTGTAAATGGAGGGGTAAATGATAGGCTTAGGAAACTTGGGATTTTCTTAGGCTTAGAATCTTGTCTCCAACTTGGGGAGGTAGGCTTAAGAGCCTCAATTTCTGATACCATGATGGATTATGTCAAATGTTGTTTTGCCAAATCAATATCCTTGTCAAGATGGTCCTCAATCCTAAATATTCCTTTCTCAAAATCTTCTCTAAGCTGGTTGTAAGATGAATCAAATTTTTCAATAATGGTGTCCTCATTACTTTGGCTTCCCTCTTGGATGGACCTCCAAGAATGGAAACATTGGGGAATGCATGAAGGACATGGGGAATTTTGAAGCATTATTGGATTAGTATTTTAAAAAGGAATAGATGACACACTTTAAGACTAATTTGGGATGTATTGAGGCTACCAAGACTGAGCTAGTTCATGATATTTCAACCTTTCTTCTATGTGTAAAATTAGACCACAAACATCAATAATTTCACCTATAAAACCTTTCCTATTAGCTTTCTCAATGGGCATCAATTCTCTCTTTAATATCTCTAAAGCATCCCTCATACTCTTGACATAGTCACTAGGGATGACTTGACCACAACCATTTCTAGTATCAAGGTCTAGCATATAGTCCTTATAGCCAATGAGAGTCTTCTTGAAAATTGTAATGGATTGACTTGGAGTGGAGCTATGTGAACTAGGTGAAATATAAGCTTGGTAGGGCTGATTACAAGATTGATTCTATTTATATTATGGATAAATATTTTCATATTGAGACTAATAATATTGACCAAGGACTTGTTCATATTGATAAGGAATAGGAAAATATGGATATGCCTCACCAACTTGTGTTAAGACAAAGTCAACATCAAAATTATCCATGAATCATTTATGAGAAGTTTATAAAATAAGAGAAAAATTTCAATCAAATTACCTAGACTACTTGAGTAGTAGATTTATGCTTAGAGTCGCCATTGGTGCATAGTGGAATTACCTCCCAAGCTTGAGGAGAACACCAAAACGCCTCAAGGAATGGACTTTTGAGTCTCATTGATTATGCCAAAAACTATTGTCAATTTAACTTACACTCCTTGAGTAGATGATAAGTCTCTCCTTATTCAAGTGGCATAATGGAAACACCTCAAGGATGTGGGTAACCTAAAATTGAGGTGAATCTCTAGATTAAGGCAAGTTCCCTTCATGTACCACATAAGATTCAACCTACTACTAAATTTGGGGGTGAAAGGGGAAAGAGATAATATAAAGAAAAATTAATCTAGGGGAGGTGATACACCAAATATATGGTCTACTCATGCCACTTACAATGCACTTGGAACCAAAGAGAATCCCACACATACACTTCATCCAATTAAACACTCCTCTTCTACATCAATGTTTCAAGCATGGGGACTTAAAGAGAGTTTATGTAAAGATGACATAGACAATATGTCTTCTAAAAACAATAATGAATAAGCTACTCAATATAATTTCAATCCAAATTAGAAACTTCTTGTTCACCTACAAAAGAGAGTTTTCAAATTACATAAGGCACTAGGAAGGATAACATGTCAAGGTAACCATAATACATGTGTACCAGAACAACAACCATAGAATTCACTTCATGAAGTCAAGAATGAGATAAAAAAATATTATTTATTATTTCAAGGAAAAAATTGAGTAGGGCTTCACCATAATCAGGTGGAGAGATCCGTACAATAGCCAAAAAGGCTAATATTTATAGCAGTTATGAGAGAAGAGAGAGAAGGTGAAGCTCAAGAGTCACTAAGACACTTTTAAAGAAAGGAGAATGAGTTATAATAGCATGGAATCAATAATTATATAGGTCTTGTAAGGAAAATAAGGTCAAATGTCCCTCAAACTTGTCTAACTCTTCCAAATATGGTGTAAATACTCTTTAGCTTGTATAAAAAACTATCTTCATGATTTTCCCTCATTAGAATACCTCATCACTGAGTATGGTCAGCAATGATGATTAATATAAATGGGAGGGATTATTGACAATCCTCTACATGCATTGTAATGGTCTCAAACCAATCATATCCTTCTATCCATGAGCAATCATCTCTAATAGTTACAAATGGCTCTCTCTCTCATACACTTACTACACTTGGCATACAAAATGCTTCCAATTCTATAATATAATCCATGAAAAATGAGGAATGACACTTTTCAAGAGTTTCCAAGTAATCAATTTCATGAATCAATCCATAAAAGGCTTCCCATTTGGAATTTTATAATTTTCACTAAGTGTTCATTACTTCTTCACTATGACTAGCTGAGATAAAGGAGATGATAAGAATACTTATGAGAGTAGATATCTCACTATATTTACACAAGGACTTATAAAAATTCCCAATATCTCTCTTAAAAGTTTTTACATCCTTTGAAACATCGCTATACAAAAAAAAACCATAAATCTATCAATAAAAACCTTGTTATACACCATATATATAGGTACAGTACAACTCAGTCACATGGGGTAGGTATCTGGATAGTCCTCTACAACTTCAAGTCATTTCCCTAACCTCTACAATACATTGAAATACTCCATTTGTCTCATCTTTCCAATTGGGTCTCTAGAGAGGATTTGTGAGGGTTTTAGAGTAGTTTTAGGTCTCAACCTTTGTTCATAAAGACTAGATATTAGAGTTATGAAACAATGCCACTTATAGATTTTTGAAGAACCTCTCTAAAATATTTTAACACCTTGAATCCCCATGAAAATTATCATGGGATTTCTAAGAATTTTAAGTTGGCCACTTGAGTGACTTTGGTAGTTTGTATAGGCCTATGTGTACTTTAAGCCAAGAAATGGATTCTAAATGGATTTATCTACAAGGTGAAGGTCTAAAAACATTCATACACATCCCAAAAACATGTCTTAAACCATTTTAATGATCATATCATGTTATAAATGCACTTGATATACTGTTTTCCTTAGGCTTAAACCTTATTCCACAAGTCTACCTACAACTTCAGTCTCAAATGACCTTATGTATGTTTTCCTTGCATCAAAAAGGTTGAAACATATCTAAACATATCTCATATACATGTTATAACCTGTTTTAATGCATTTTAAATGCCAAATATGACATTGTTCTCAGATTTTGTCTTATTGCTTAAGCCTACTCAAGAAGGTTTGAATACAAACTTAAGAGTTTAGCTCATCTTGTTTGAGTTTCTTCCTCTACGTCAGGTTTTTTATGTTGGCCCAATCATTTTCAATATCACACTACTCTTTCCAAGGTTGAATCCATCTTAAACACACCCTATTACCCCTTCTTTTTCAAAACTAGTTGTCTATGCATTGAGGGGAGTGCCCCCTATTTGAGACAAAATAAAGGGCACTTCCCCTATTTACCTCACAAAAAAAGCATTTGAGAGGCTTATCCAAATTATAAGTATAATTTTTATAATGTTTCAACCTTTGGTGATGATTCTAGACCTTTAAACTTTCCCAATTTCCAAGATAGACCTTTCAAGATAGTCTGTGTAGGGTATTTTACAAATATACTATGTTTTGATTGAATGTGGACCCTTGTAGGGTGTTTATCATGAAGCAAGGTTAAAAGAGTGTTTAAAAAATTATCAAGAGTACCTCAGGGTCACTTATCATCTTGTCTATGCCAAATTTCACCAAACATAGTCTCTTCTAACACCAAGAAAACTTTATCCTTAACTCACTACCTATTGCCTAAGATAACACAGTCAACTATGGTTTGCCTTGAAGGGATATTTTATCTTGTTTATATCATGTATTAGATATAGGTAATTTTAATTTTAGTCTTGGTGGTAAAATATTACTTTAATTCAACTTGAACTTACCTTAAGTGTGCTAGAATGTCATCAAAACTCACCTCTTAGATCATTGTCTGCTCCCAGTTGTAGGCATACAAAATTATGCTTGAAAGAGGCATGTAGGTGAGTGTCTTGTCCTTTTGACACCTATAACATGTATATTAGGGTCTCATTTAGGTCATTTAATTTATTAATGATGTGTGGGAGTCTTATTTCAAGTCTTTATGTTATAATTTTCTTGCAACCTTCAAGTGTTTTCCAAATAAACCTATAGATGGCCATTTTCTAGCTGTGAATGCACCTGTAGGTAGGCCATGGAGACAAACACTATACATCAACAATACCTTAATTTACTTTATTTTCATTGACACATAATTACATCAATGAGGCTATTTTGAAATATGAGAGTGTATTCCACATGCAACATTTGGTGTCAAAAGGTCACTTTAAGCTTAATCCTATAGATTTTACTGAAGGAATTCAATGTGTTTGGAAGCAATTTTGGGGATTTCAAATACTACCCTCCACCGATCCTCTTAACCTCAAACTTGGTGGAGGTCTTGTCTTCTGAGAGGGATATCATCCTTGCTCACCTAGAATTTCTTAAAACCCTAACAAGCATGTTGTATGTCACCTTGAAAAAGCTCTTAGGTCTCTCTTTGTACATTTTAGGGACAGAAGGCCAAAACATAGTCTACCTATGCTTAAAGATAAATTTCAACTTATTTTTCTCAATTGATGCTTCAAAGAGGTCTATTTTGGACTTTCCCACATGCAAGAATCTAAAATAGAACTTATCATGCTTTAATGCTTCATACAACTATCCTCAAAACTTTGTCAATTCCACATGTAGGTGGATATTTTCCATACATAGGCATTGAAAAAAATCTGAGATAGTATACAAAGTGTGCAAGTTTGTAATAGTCATATGCCTTTACCAATCACTTCAAAGCTTACACCTCTTAGCAATGACATCAGCAAAGCTCTTGTATGTGTATATTAGTTGTATGCATGGAAATGGACATGAAGTAGATAAAGAAGGTAGATATAGGGCCTCCTACATAG
This sequence comes from Torreya grandis, assembly GCA_037957365.1. Lineage (NCBI taxonomy): Eukaryota > Viridiplantae > Streptophyta > Pinopsida > Cupressales > Taxaceae > Torreya > Torreya grandis. Next base: position 224,774 of record JARHVA010006423.1, read on the forward strand.
TTCAAAATAATTGTAAAAACTCTTAAAATAAATAATTTCTATCCGTATCTCCTTGAAATAATATTCCAAACATACCCCTTTTAATTTGAAATCTACTCTGAAGAAGGAAATAATCTACATCTACTAACAAGCCTAAAAGAGGCTTCTTGAGTTCTTGAGATTTTCAAAATCCAAAAGACAATGGAAAAAAATATAGAGAGTCCTTGAGAAACACAAGAAATAATGAAATTATCAAACCAAAGCAAAATATTCAAAAACTAGCTCAAATAGGGACCCCTCATGAATGTAAGAGCATAAAAAGCTGCCTAGATTCCTAGAAATGGTTTATAAAGGAGGAGAAATGAAAACAAGACTTATTTCCATCAATTTTAAGTATACTAAGGCCCCTCTCAACCCCAAAAATAATTCCTACCAAATCCATCTATACGGACTGTATCAAGCATTTGAAATTGACTCTTCTTGGCTTACAAAGGTAAGAAAGAAGGAACATAAGCTAAAAATGAATTTTATAACCTTTTATATGAAAAAAAAGCATGTTAAAATAACTTATGGATATTAAGATACACATTACCATGTTTTAAGCTTAAGATGGACTTCCCAAGTCCATATAAGTGCCTTTAAGTGGCTATTTTTGAGGAGTTTTCCCTATTTTTATGCATGAAAATGATTATTGACTATAATATGAATAATGACTAGCATATTATGACCTTATAAATTTTGAAAACTTACTTCATGACAAATTTTCCTCCATAACCAATTTTTACAAGTCATTTAATGAGCCAAAAATGTGATAAAAAGACACTTTTGGCATATAAAAAATAGCAAAGGGAAAATTTATGACATAAGAACAATTTAAAACACCTAAATAAACATATTATGAAATTTATAAAATAATTTGAGCCTTTGAACATGTTTGACTAGAATTGGCCAAAGTTGACTTTGGTTGACTAGACAAGTACAAGGAGGATAGGCTTACACCAAGGTTAGAGCAAGGTTAGGTGAGATGTTTAGACACACATGAAACCATATTATACATATAGAAACCTTTTAAAAAGTTTAAATATGTATGGGTTGACCCAATTTTATTAAAAGACAAATTTGGTCAACACTAAAATTTCCAATTTTAATTCAATATAATGCACATGTTATTACATTATTACATCTATCTAGGCATACCATTGTTGATCTAACAATCTCCAATACAAACTATATGTTATGTCTTGAGACATATTTTCTATTATCATTGTTATATCATGTATTTTTTAGCATAACACACTTGTAAGGCCTTTTCTTCTAAGGGTAGTCATTATAGGGTATTCATTCCTACCCTCAGAAGAAGGGCAATAAATAGGGGTTTTGTCACAGAGATTAGAACCTCTAATAGTCAAAAATATTAGTTCAAGAACACTAAAAATAGCAACTAATACATAAACTAGACATAATACACTAGAAAAATAGTGACAAACATAGAATAATTATTAAAAATAACAAAGGATAAGAACACTGGACTTGGACTACAACACCAGACACTAAGGTGTCCTATTTTGGCACTCCTATCCAAATAAAATAAAATCAATTTTTTTCAAAAATAGGCAAAAAGGTAAGTTTTTTATAGTTTTTTTAGTAATAGTTTAGTTCAAAATGGGCAGTTTTAGTATAGTTTTTTCTCAATGAATCTAGACAAAGGGGGCATCATACACGACATGATGGCTCTCGCTTCTAAATTCATATTGGGTAGTTGGTATAACTTATAGATCATAATCCATGTTATAGACACCAGTGATTGGGGGAAATGTGCATGACACATTTGACTTCTTTTCTTTTTGAGTTTAGTACATTACCTAGGTATTCTTAGTAGTTGCATGCCTTAAACTATCTGTAGGTGGTTGGCATCATTCTTGAATGGCTTTCACATAAGCCTATTTCCCAATTTTAGAGTGGATTTCGTACAATCCTAATATCTACCTCTCAAAGTGGCCAAGATTGGCCTAATTTCCAATACACGTTTAGTTATCTATGCCACATTATCAAATTATTGAGCATTCATGGGCTTTAAAATCCATCTCATACAATACACATTCATACTGGTATTAGTTTATAGCTTCACTTAGGAGTAAATGATGGAGACAAAGGAATATCTAGCCTTTGTATTCTTGATCCACCTACTCAGAGGGATTGGACACATAGTCCAAACATTAATTAATAGACACATGATCACATAGCTTCACTTAGTGGGTAACAATGGATTGAAAGGCATAGCCTTTGAATTATTGATCCACTCTTGGGGAATTAAGCACTCAATTCCATTCATAATATTACTATTGTTACAACATCATTCCGTATATACCCAACATCACTCAGCACCAAAAGATATTTACACTTCATAATGTGCTCTTTCTACACACACCCAACATCATTTAACTTTATGGGCTTCACCCTTACAGGTAAGTTTAGGTATGCTTTCTACTTTCCTTTATCCTAGTGTTTCACTTTGTTGCATCACTAGAATAAAGAGGGGAAAAATGTACTCGTATAAATTATCAAAATTTGTATCTTGAGTGTGGCTTATGACACCCAACCCATAAGTATTTATTACATGCTCTCATGACCGTTCTAGATACCTTTTTGCTTATTCTTAGTCATCCCAAGCTTTCCAAATGGTCATTCCACCTCAACTAGGTAGCATTCCCCAAGCCAATCCTATCCCCTCAAGTCCAACACCTATAAGACAAGAGTGCCTAACATGGAATATATCACTAGAACCTAGGGTGTCCTATTTTGGCACTCCTATCTAATTGGATTTTGAGATCTAATGGTTATTTCCTTTCAATTCCTATCCTTTATCTTGTTGGCTTTGATTGAATATATTCAACCAATGACCAATATATCTCTATAAAATCCAATTCAAATTTTATTTATAAGGAGGTTTGAAAATATTACAAAGAAAGAAAGAATACAAGCAAAACCATTAAGGAAAATTTCCCTTTTCTCTGCATACAACCATCCAATAAAACTACAAGCATATCCAAATCTTCACACCAATCCCTAGCCACCTCAAGCACACCTAGTTTAGTATTTTTTAATTTTCATTAAAATATTACACAAATCACATTATGTGGGAGAATTGTATATCACTTGATCCCTGTTTGGAGTATTGGTATGTATGTAGTGTACCCACAAAAGGAGTATTGGTATGTATACATCTTACACACACTAACCCCACTTATTTCTCAAGTTTTATAAAATCATAATGAAGTCTAGGGTTTTCATATTAAATAATATCTACAAAGATTTATGTAGACTTTCAGTAGTCAATATTTCATGGGCAGGCTCACAAAGGGACACAAAATAAAACCCAACAAACTTAAGTATTTATGAAAAGTTTGTAAAAAAATGATAGAAGAGGACTATAGCACTAGAATCTAAGGTGTCCTATTTTGTTGGTCCTATACTTTCACAAAATTAAAGTTAGATCTTGATTTGTAACACTATCCCAGTCATGCATAGCCCATATTAGACCCTACAATAGTTATTTCAATTCATTTTAAGCTAAGTATTATTTTATTCATATTTATTGTTATTCATAAAAAGGTTAAAAATTCAAATAAACTATACAAATTAGTGGTTAAATTATTGAAATATTATTTACTGATTCAATATTTCAAACAATTAACTAAATTAGGAATAAGACTCAAATATTCCTAAAATAGTTAAATCATAAAGTTGTGAGTGTACATGATGAAGGTATTGATGATGTTTTAAGTTACTTGTTAAGTTCCCTAAAGTTTTCCAAGCCTCCTATACTTATCAAGTTTATATGAACCATTGGATATTCAATTGGATATTTTAAATATTACCTTGAGTAGGATGCCCTGTGCATATTGCCTCATTCCTTGTAAGTGTAAAGAATAAGCTATAAAGAAACATTAGTACTTAATTGAAAAACATATAGTTATTCATATTAGGTTACCATTTACACTATTACCCCACTATGTCTTACCCACTACCCTCTACTAAGACCATCCTCATATTCAATCCTTAAGAAATTGACCCTCATTCATATGTATATAGGCTTGCACAAGATAAAAGATGATGTTGGTTGTTAAAATGGAGTATAAATGGTTGAGGGACCTCAATGAGGTCATGAAGCTATGAAAAAAAATATAAATAGAAATTAGGGGTCAAAAATAGGTCCAACACTATCTCAACTCTCTCTCTAAGAGAGTGACTTAGCCTAGATTGTGGGAAACATTAGAGGTGACTACAGGTCTAGGAAACCCTGATAATATGAAGAAGTTTTAAGAGGATTTGAGTTAAAAATAATATTTTAAAGTCATAATACATTGATTTCACCCATGTAATCATGATACATAGCCTATTCCTCAAAATGGTCGTATCCATAGTTAGATAGACATCATTCATGTATATAGTCAACTAAGGGTATGTAAGTTAGATGCCATTTGGTGGAGTGTTGACAAAGGTTATTGAATATTATGAAGGTACGAATAGACATTGTGACTCCCAAAACCACCCAAGTGATAATAAATTGTTTAATAATGTTTAATATGTTATATAGGGACTTGGCATGAAAGGATTCACACATACAAGCCTACACATATAGTTACAACAAGGTCATGAGAGGGGTACCAAAGTGTGTAGGATCCTACCTAATGGTGAAGGTAGATTTTAAATTTAGGAGTATGATTTGTTTCTTCAAGGTTATTAATACCCTAGAGGAAATTATGATTAATTGAGGATAAGGAGGTCCCTAATGACCTACTTATCCCATTAGGTCTAAGTACTTATATGCATAGGACTCTATTCAAGAAGGGAAGGTATTTTTATGTTTTGGTGGTTTTTGGATCTAAAGATACTTGAAAAGGATGGTAGGTAAGTGTAATATAGGTCTCATGATAATGATAACCTTAAAACATGAGGTAAATTATCTCAACTCACACATAACACAATCAAGACCTTATATGTTTCCTATAGGTAGGATCACTTCTAGGATAGTAGAAATATGAGTACCATGTAGATAAGCACAATATAGAGATGAAGAGGGAAATATGTAATACTCTCCCAAGGCCCTCTATAAAATAGATTATATAACTCAGTTTTGAGAGGGAAAAAGGTCTAAAATGGCCTTTTAGGCCTATTAATCGTAAAATAGATTTGTAGAAGCCTAAAATAGGTCTATACTTATAAATTAAAGATGCATGCATGCTATGTGGTTATTAATTAACTCAATATATATGAAAAAGTGGGTGAGAAATGAGCATAAATGTCTTTAAGTAATAAGTACCACAAATTGGTATATTCTTGATGACTTACGTATCTCAGTCTAGGCCTAAAACTAATGCATACAAGCTTAAACACAAGATTTGAGAATACATACAATAAAGAAGATGTTTGAGGTTAGGGAAAACATGGAGAGGAATTGGATAATAAATTATATAAGTTATGATATCTCCCTAAAATAATTTCATATAGGCTCTAATACCCTTTAAAAATGATCTAATGCATATTGATATTAAAGAACCTTAACAGGCTAGTGAGACCTTCTATGCCTAAAGGGTAATTTCAAGAAAGTAGAGGCATAAGGAGGAAGATTTAGAGTGTTGAGATATATAAAGAGGTGAAATTTAAAGATTAAAATAGGTTTATTACTATTATTCATAAGGATATCTCAATATTTCTAGTTTGTAATCCTTAGGAGCATTGAGAGCCTAATAAGCCTTTATAGGCCTATTAGGCCTAGACATACCTAAATAGGCTTGTGCCTAAAATAAATAACCTTTGATTGAATTAAAGATTTTTTGAGATCTAAGGGAATCACAGGAAGTTTTAAAAGGTGTTATAATCCTCAAATAAGGCATGGAGTTTCTCAATCAAGCATTAGGGTTACATAAGCATGAATACTCACAAACCCTAAGCCTGGATATAGATGGTATGTAGAGATGAATAGTGGGAAAATATTAGTTAAAAGTGTTTTTTAAACACTAAAATAATTATATATAACATCAAAGTATATAAAATTAGTATTAGAGAGTGAAATCGCTAAGATTTCTACACTAGCCCCAAACAACTCAGGCTAACAATAATAGTGACCTATAAGCAATCACATGAAAGTAGGGGAATAGAGTTGGATCATAGGATTATAGAAAAAATTGAAAAAATTTGGGGGTAGGAAGGAAAAATGTGAAATTATTATTGTGATTCAATCAACTCATATACAAGTTCCTTATATCTAGAACACTTAGCTTAGGGTTGTTAGGCCTAAAAGTCATAACCAAGCCTCAAGCTCCACCATCATACTTGAGACACTCATAGACTCTCCTAAGTATAAATGGAATCATGATGAGGTTTTATAAGATGTTTTATATCCTATGGAGATGGTTTATAATATGGGAAAGGACAAGAATGGTACAATTGGTCTTTAGACCCTACTTGAGTCACATAGGCCCAAGAAGTTAACTTAAGCCGCCACTTCAAATGCTCATATATTTCATGGCAATGGGGTTCAGGTCAAATAATCCTAGGGTAAGTTGTACAAACCTATGGAACTAATATTCATGGTAGAAAGAGTTGGTTTGAAATTTCCACCTTTCTGAATGAATTCTAAGACTACAACCCTATCTAGAAAGCCTACAGAGGACTACAAATCTACCATATTCTAGTCATATCTCTCCACACTAGCGACATAGGAAAAAAATCTTGTTAGATGTTTTAGGGGATATATGGACTAAAAATATATGACCATACATCTTGGATTCGATGTCTCATCTTTATGTACCATCATTAAGATGGCATGCCTCCAAAATCCTTCTTAAACCTTGTTATAGACCAATCTTGGGAAATGTGAAAATTTTGGAAACAAAACACCCTTAAATGACTTGATAAACACCTAAAATTCCTACTACACTTAGATGATACCCTATTCATGGTACTAGGTTATACGAACATTGTATGTATTTAACAAAAATATTACTTTTCAAGGAATTAGGCAAATAATAGGGTCTAAGGCTATTTGAGAAGCTTTCAATCATTAGTAGGGAAGGTTTAAGGCTTTTTTCATGTTCTCAAGTTATAATATGTCAAAGAAACCACTTGTAAATGACTCTATAACTCACCTCCAAATAACCAATCTATATACATGAGAGATAAAGTGGCCTACTTACCTAAGTGAAGAAGTGTTACAAGTGTGCAATGTTTATTGAGAATTGAATCATGGTATAATTTTTTTTTTAGGTTTTTAACATATTGGTTCATATTATTCTAAGGTATAATATAACAGTTCATGGATTTTAAATACATACAGTTAGATGACTGTGCCTAATTGTCCTATTTGGCCAATTACTCAATAAAGAGGAATGAAAGATGGAATTGAAGGACTATTTAGAGGGTCAACACATATTCATTATGCCATGTAACTAATGCTAAGGATGAGATATACATTCCTCATGGCCATTATGAAGTAATGGAGGTAATTTCAAGTCCAAGTCAACATGTACATGGAAGAATGGGTTGCTTAACACCTCTTGGAGGCCTAATCACACCCCATTTGTACTTTGTAACTATCATTGTAGGAATTATGGACCATTTTGGGCATGTTAAATACTTTTATGAAGATAAACAAAGTTGTTTCACTCTCCACCACCTCACCTCAATGCCTAATGAGTTCATTGAAAGTACCAATGCGTGGAAGGAGTTGAAAGGACTATTTATAACTAACGGAATCACCAAATGAATGGACTATGATCATTAATGACCTCTAATTTGTAAATCCAATCCATTTTCCAACTCTTTCTCTCCTTATTTTTATATTTGTTTAGGCCTTAAGACCTTAAGTGATATCCCTCCCTTAGGTATAAGGAAACTTTATCTAGTTTTGTACTTGATAGACCTTTTAGACTAATGAATAAACTATTAAAACTCCTTTATGATGAAATCTAGTGTGTTTTACTTGTTATAATTTTGATATGTGATTAATTTCTCTCCTTTGTAGGTCTTGGTTCACCTAGATGCCCATAGAATGTCTTATGTAGTTATGTGGTGTGCAAAAGTGTTGGTGATGAGGTTTGAAGTGTGATATAACTAGTAAGAGTATTATAACAAACCTTATTGTTATAACCTTTACACTCTAGTTATTTGAGACAACCTCCACATGAAGCACTCTTGCATAATAACTTTAGAAGATGACTTTTTAGTTATTTGTTTAGTCTATTAGTGTTACTACAAGTTCAATTTGAGTGAATGAACTATAATGTTGGTGCATCACCACCATTTAGATTAGGTTTATTTTATACATTTTTTTCCCTTTTTACCCTAATCAGTAGGTTTTAGTGATTTCAAGCCACAAGTGAAGTACCAATAGATCTATCCCTATAACTTAGAAGTATAGTCTAGTTATAAAGTCACCAACAACCTTTAGACCATTCCTATGTTAGTCCAAGTTTGAATCAAGCCTAAATAACCTCCTTCAAAGGGTGTAACTTGAGTTGCCAATAGTTCTAACACACTCAATGGGAAAAGATTCAAGTGTTAGAGATTTTATAGAAGCATCTTGGTCTTCACAAGTAGCTTCAAGAACTCACATGCTAGTTTCAGTTAGAAGTCATCATAAAGTCATCACTTCAAGGGTAAGAAAGGTTCTTGTTCATAGTTTCATTGTTATTCATGTGTCTAATGATAAATTATGGATGCATATGGCATATAATTTTGTCATACAATCCCTTATGAGTAGACTCATGATCCATTATAATTCTATCATGATCTATATCAGCCCTTTATTGATCCCTATCAGCCTTACATTCACCCTTGTCACCCCTATAATGGTTTTCATTATTGTAAAGACTACCAACCCCATTGTGAGCCTCATCTACCTCCTTGGCAGTCTAATCATCAATTTGATCAGTCATGAAATAATCATGATGTTCTTGACCAACCCACTCATGTCCCAATTTAATATATATCAAGCCTTAAATAGACCCTATTAGACTATGAAAGACACATGGTGATCATTAACACACTGAAAGGGTATAGACAAGAAATCCCTAAACATGTGATTGAGAGCATTAGAACTTCATTACATTAGGGAAAAGGATAGTGGGAATTTTTCATGAGGGAGGGTCATTCAAGGGGCAATAGTGACATGTTGAAAATATATGGTCAAAATTCAAATATTTAGGAGAGGTTGGTAGTGTATTAAGGGAAATAGGTTCACCAACATCAACATTATTTTCCCTCCTCCATCCTATGTTATTATTATATTGAGTTACCCATCACCCATATAAATATTCAATAAATTTAGTGTCAAATCCCTCAAAGTTCCTCATAATCCTTCTGAACTTATACATCATGGAAATATGTACAAAAGAGACAATAAGAAGAAAAAGTATGTGTTGAGAGGATTAGGCAGCATGAGGAGATATCCAATAAGATGGTGCTTCATTTTAATACCCACCTTGCTAAAAAAATTAAAATTACAAATCAGCATTTATACCATTAAATAGAGTATACAATAATAATTCCATCATATTAGGAAGTTACCCCATTCATGTACCAAGATGCATCACATACAATGTAAGAGACTCTTAAACCCAAGTTCCCAATTTAGAAACAAATGTAGTAGTCAAGGGTAAGAGAAGAGTATTCAAGAATAGGCCCAAGTATTAAAGTGGAAAGTAAACCTAAGATCATTCAATCTCCCTCCCTCCCTCCTCAAGAGTCTAAGACATTTCTCTCATGGAAATCCATTTTAAGCAATATGCAAAATAAGGAGGAGATGATGGTTGTTTAGAAAAAGAAATGAAATAAATTAAATGAGGCATACATGTAATCTCTCATAAATTAATTAAAATAATATCCTATGGCACTCCTTGAGAGATATCATATTCTTAAAGAGGTGAGCAATGAAAATTAGATTGAATTTGTAACTGATGATGATGACTTGAGTGAGCTTGAAGAGGAGCTTATCATTGGGACACCTCTTATCAAGGGTGATCATAAATTGGTCTTTAAAGATGTATAATAAGATGTAATACAAGAATAATATGAGTTACAAGAGAAAGACACATCAACCGATCAAGATAAGGATGACTTCCAATACCTCCTTGATGACATGGCAATTTTCCTTCATCATGGTAGTCCTTAATGACTTGTAGTAATTGCAAGATAAAGTTGTGGACTAGCAAATGAGGTTGATAAACAATCCATTATCCAAATTGAATAAAAAATAGGAAAATATAAATCATGTAAAGAGTATGTAAGTGCTTGTTTTAACATTGTAGGGTTAGCATACTCTCTCCTTGAAACATGCTATGATTTATTCCAAGTTAAGGAGAGTAGTTACATTAAGAAAGAAGGAGGTAGTACTCTAAACATGCCATTATAAGAGGATAACTTATCTAAAAATGACTTATTTGATGTTTTTAAACAAGGTTAGCAGGTCCTTATTCCACCTATATATGCCTTTTCACTCTTGTAGGGTAGAAATGAATTGAAGTGGCCTAAAAATATCATGAAAAAAATGAAATCCCCTTAGAATGAAACCTTGCAACCATAACACTAAGGTCACTTCAAGATATCTATTATGATCAAGAGTACCCCATGAATAAGGTATAAATTATATTTTTGATACAAGTAAGGCAAGTGTGGGATGAGTATGATTGGGTGCTTGACTCACCTAGTTAACCCATACACCTAGGGATGGGTCTAGAAGGTCCAATCACTTTATTAAGAGGCCACGGGCATGATAATGTATTTAAATACAAGTGGAATTCTTCATTTAATTCATAGTACTTTATTTCACTCCAATCATCATGTGGAAATATAACCTCATGGAGCCAACTTGATAAAAGGAGTTTCCCTTTTTATTTTGAAGAAGAAATGAGGTGTGTTATAGTTAGTTGTTTCTAGTAGTTTGTTATCATGTTTCAATAAGTGGTCATCATAAGTATGTATTTTAGTCTTTTTAACTTTTTGTTTGGGTGTTTTTCCTTATTTGCTCCTAAGTGTTAGGTCTGTTTCTTAGGATCAAATGTTGTTTTATTTGTCTTTGTCTTTGTTGTAGTTGTTTTTTCAGTCCTTAAGGTGTCGTAAAGTGATAAATTAGTTTGATAGTTAAAACAAATGATCTTTTAAGTCATGAGTCATGTGAGAGTCATCATTGTCATGAAAATTTAGTGAGGTCTCTTGACCAATAGGCTGGTCAACCCTTAGAGTTGCCAAAAATGTTGACATTTTGGCCTCATAAGGCCAAAATTAAAACCCTACCATAAAAAACATGCATAATAACCCCTTTGAGCTTAACTATAGTGCATCAACTAGTCATGGTCCTATGAATGTCTCTTAGAGTTCTTTTAGCATTGATTATGCATGTCATGGAGTTTGCTTGTTATGGCTATCTTTAGCCTATTAATGATGTGTTACTAGTCATGATTGGTCTTGGTGTGAGACAAAAGTAATTTCAATATGTCTTATAAGGTCTAAAGAATGTTATAAAATTATTTGATAAGATTGAGGATCTTTTGATAAAATAAAGGTAATTTGAACATTTGGAGGTTATTAAATCTTATGCTCTTAGGAATGTCTAAGCCATTAAATTAGGAGAGAGATTTTTCAATGGGATGTAATAATTCAAAGCCTTTCCCAAGGTCATAATATGAAGGGTTTTTGTGTTTTTAGTGTCATTATTCTTTGTCTATCCATTCAAACAACCTCAAACCTCCATAACCCCACTAAGGTCATTGATCACCCTTCAAACATCTCATATGAGTCTATATACCTTATAAAATCTTCAAAAATATCATGTTTCAATAATTTAATTTTTAAGAGGTCCTAAAAGGGTCCCTAAGTCACCACTAAGCATTTCAAGCCATAAAGGGTCCATTTTAAGGCTTACATCCACCTCTCCACTTAATAAATGGACCCCACACATGAAAAGATGCATTCTTTCAGCTCCTCACACCATTCCACTTAGTTTCAAATGTCATTTACCTCTTTTTTCCATCCTTCTAGCCTCTAATGGTCTTTCTAGGTCAAAAACATGGAGAAAATTCTAGAAAAGATTTATTTTCAAGTGTTTTATGTTGGTTATACAGACTTGTACAATCAGTCTATACATATAGGAGTCAGGTGTTTTAAGGATACTTATGTCATATTCCTAGAATAATTTTCATGCTTTGATAAAGAAAAATAGGACCAAAACCAACCTATATCTTTAACTGAGCTCCATTTCATCTCAAAAAGACTTTTAGGTTTGTGGATAATTTGGGTATGATAGAGAAGATTAGAATCTAGAACTTTTGGTAGAGGAAGGGGATCCATTAACCTTATCATTCATGAAAATTGTCTACTAACTAATTTCCCATCTCTATGAACAATCACTAATAATCTAGGCACTCTTATGAACCCCTTCATTTATGCAAGGTTGGAAATGACATCGACTTTAGTGCATATATGGAGTTTTATTTAGAATCAACACTTGTTTTATGTTATTTGAGTCCTCATAGACCATCTCTAACAACCTTCACCCTTATTTCACAGTGCAGAGTGTTAAGGAAATAAAATCTTCATGTTTCTTCATTTTGGTAGACTGTAAGTACTTTTCACAGGTTGTAGGGTTTTGAGTGTACATGATGAAGGTATTGATGATGTTTTAAGTTGTTTATTAAGTTACCTAAAGTTTTCCAATCCTCCTCTACTTCTCAAGTTTAGCTAAACCTATTGTACCCAACATCCACCTTTTCATCTTGAAGAAAATAGGATGCACTTTTTTTAGATTTTGGCCTTGCTTGTTGAGCTTTCATTCTACATGTTTGTCCAAAATTTTTAATGGATTGATCCTTAATCTTTACACTTAGAAGAATCTATCATGGTATTATATGTTTTTTATGGAATAATTTTATTAATCACTTTTGAGAGATTTTTTTGAGCTATGAAGGTTTTTCAAGATTTAGTTTATTCAGAGAAGCTTATTTTAGTCTTATTCATTAGGCTTTTTATTTGACATTTTGTTTATACATTTTTTTTGACGAATTTTATGTCTTCAGGTTTTTTGTTTAGACTTTGTGTATGGAAGACTTATTAGACATTTGTTCATCGAGCCTTTCTTGGGACTTGGTTTTATCCAGTGGAATTATATTCAAGATTTTTTTAGGTAGTTTATTCGAGCCTTCTTCTTAGGACTTTTGGGTCTTCAAAGTATTTTTAGTAGACATTTTATCTAAAAAAATATTTTTAAATGACTTATATTTTATTGAAAGTTAGATCTTTAGACTTTTTTTTTAGAACATTTGTTTCAAAAAGAGTTGATCTTTGGGTTTTTTGTATCAGATAAATTATCCAAAATAATCATAATATTTATAAACACTTCAAATATTTTTCTCTTTGAGAATTTTGTTTAGACATTTTGTCCAAAACATTTTTATCTTTTGGAATTTTATTCAGACATTTTTTGATAGATTTTGGGTCTTCGAGTTTTTTATTTTTACTTTATGTTCACATATCTCATAAGCTTGATCCCAACACAAAACTTGACTCGTGAATATTGACTACCAAAATCCTACTATGCTTAGCTAATAAAACAAAGTACTTATTAATAATTTCTAATGCTACCTTCCAAACTAAATTAATGAGAGATTTGAACTATGTATAAAATACAAAAGAGGTGAATGTTGGGTATTTATAATGCATAAAATATTATTCAATGCTAAAGGCTATATATATAATGTGTAACCATTATAGTATTCATTACTTAGAAATGAACTCAAACTCAAACTCAACTTATATCCTTCATGAGAAAATCCCTAACTACTTATGAGATTAATACATGTAAACCAACAACTAATGTATAGGAGAATTATTCATAGAGAATGTAGACAAACTTCAAACACTATAATAATTAAAATGAAACCTTCATCTAAGGTGTTTATGGGAGCACTTCCACCATCACCATTTTCTATTAAGGACTCAATATAATTCATAGACACTATCTTTGATGAAACCATTTTTTACAATATTAATGCCGACTAGTATGAATTATGGTATTTTATTTATTTTGTCAATGTATTTTCACTATATGTAAATCTATCTCCTCTGTAGAGACTATTCATGAAATAATTTCTATAAATTAAGAGACAAGGATTATATTCAGCTATAGCCAAGCTTGAGGTGATGCTTTGCATTGACCTCCTATGAGATTTATTCCTCATCGAGAAGGTTACACATTATTGTTTTTTACACCATATGGTTAACCAAATGGTTGTAACATTCATCTCCAGAGCATATTTTTAGAGGTATTTGTCATTACTAGCACCAAATGTTGATTTTGACAAACAAATATTGGTTTCATGGAATTGGGATAATTCAATGGAAAAGGTGTTGACTTCATGGATTATCCCTAAAGAAACCATGACATATAAAGTTAAGAATCCCACTCCGACGGGACTGTGAATTGGGATGGCATTTATTAATAGGCTCTATGACATGCTCAATATTCATTTCCTCAAATTATACTTGGTACCATTGTTACATATGATGATGAATAGTGATGCAACATTTGGTTTAGGTGAAATTATAAGCTACAAGCTGAGAGATTAGGTCATACATAAGAATAAGTAGATCAATTAAAACCAAAACACTGTAGTAACCTCTTCAAATGAATTCAATCTAATCATATTTTTCTATCAAAATCTCATGACTAAAAACAAACATTAATATAATGATATATATATTTACTAATTTTATTTATTCAACCATAAATGATTTTTGAATCCACTATAATATAAATATGAATTCATAAATAAATAATTATCAAATTATTTAATTAAAAACATATGTATTCATAATACTAATAATTGGATTAGGTCCCTAAATGCAATTTTAGGTTTTAATACTAGGTCATCACTATGACAGATAAGATTATAAACTTTAGAAAATTGTAGGGGTATGAAAAATAGGCATAATAGGGTTTAAAATTTATTGGTGTCATTAATCCAAATTGCTTAGTTGGCCATAAGTTTATACTCACCACCACATAATATTTTACTAGATAGACTTAGGTTATAGCCACAAAGAATTCTAGAGCATAAGATGTGATTCACTTCTTGGAGGAACACATCATAACTAGATTTGACACTTTGACTTCTCTAGTCTATGACAATGGGCCAAAATTCACATTAGTTAAATTCATTGAACAGGATCACAACAACCAAATCACTATTAATTCATATTCTAACCATTACCCCTAGGGAAATAGACTAGCTGAATCAATGAATAAAAACCTGATAGATGAAACTAAAAAATCATTTGGGTATAAGACTAGGTATTGACACAATCTACTCAAGTATGCCCTTTGGTCAGAATGAACAAGATACAAGTAGGAACTTAAAGCTTCACCCTATATATTGATAGATGGATTTAATCTAGTATTTCCAATCATGCTAAAATTACCAACTTATCAATTCATGTAAGAATACATGGAACTAAATAAAAAAGTAGAATCTAGACTACTAGACATAATAGAAATGGGAGATTCAAGGATTGAATCTTTCTAGACCTTCATCAAACACCAAAATGTGTTCAAGATGTGGTTTGAAAAAAGAATAAAGGTCAAAAAATTTAGGATCTTAGATTTGGTGCTTATTTGGGATAAATCCCATGAAGATAAATGACATCATGAAAAATTTTACCCACTATGGATTGGAACATATCATATTTTAGAGACCCTAGGCAATAATGTATTCCATCTAAAGGATTTTCAAGGCAACGAACTTATATATCCAATCAACATACAATTTTTAAATCATTACTTCATGGACGTACCATTTGGAGCTACCCTAATTGATCAAGGAACATGGTAGAGGTAGGATTAGGTTAGATTTATTGCTTTTTTATGATAGATTTCCTACTTTCTAGATTAGTTTATTGCTTTCCTAGTATAGTTTCTTATTTTCTAGGTTTAGTTTTATTGATTTCTAGATTAGTTGTTTTCTTATTCCTTATGATAATTTGAATTGTTTCATCCTAAAATATCAACCAGCTGAGCCCCTTACTTATGCTTAAATAAAATTATAATTGAAACATAAAATTGTAAATAAAGTCACAACTTGGGACCTTTTCAAAAATTAGGTATATTTATATGTTTAGAGTCTTCAATATATAGGTATGTAATCATAAACCATTATGGATTGTGTAAAAATTGAATATCTCTACTAGGTGTGAAATTTTCTTTCAAGTACTTCATATGAATTTAAAAAGCTTTCTTTTTTCACTAGATCATGGATAGTTATTACATTAATACTTGTTGGAAATGGTAAATTATTGGTATAAATGTAGATAGAAGGGATGTTTTGGTAATAATTTATTTTATAACCATACCATTTCATAGGGATTATAACTCTCCTCTTTCCATTCAAATAAAATAAAATAAAAATAAAAAATTAACTAATGAGTTTGAAAGAGAAATCAATAAAGTAAATAGAATATCTAAATAAAATAAAAAGGTTCACATGATGAAATAAGGTCAATATACCATGCATCATGATAAAGAAAATGAAGGAAAGGTAAGGGAGGGAACCCAAGGTATCTCTATTAGGGATATGGACACTTTGTTTATAGTAGAGCAATGCATGAGCTTCCCTTGATTTAATGATCTTTAAGAGAAACCAAAATGAAACCTATATCTTCATCATGACTTTGAAAATCTCATTAAAGTAAGGGTTAAATAGAATTAACTATTAGCACACACAAATCCATGGATAAGAAGGCAAGTATGTTGTGTGAATATTCTGAGTCTCTTTCATATTTTTTATTCTAATATTTTTTTGTGGCACAATTCATGTTTGATTTGAGACTACCAACCAGAGTTTTGGGTTCTCGAATACTCCTAAGTATTCCACCTATAAGTCACCCTTTGTTGTACCCAACATCCCCATTTTCTTCTTGAATAAATGATGAACCATTTTTTTTAGATTTTGGCCTTGTTTATTGATCTTTTATTATAGATGTTTGTGAAAATTATTGAATGGATTGATCCTTAATATTTACGCTTACAAGAATCTAGCATTATATTATACATTTTCTATGGACTAACTTTATTAATGCCTTTCAAGAGATTTATTTTGAGATATGCAAGTTTCCTGAGACTTAGTTTATTCAGAGAAACTTATTTAGGTCTTATTCATCAAAAATTTTGTTTGGGAATTTTATTTGAACATTTTTTTTCAATGGATTTTGGGTCTTCAGGTTTTTTTTGGACTTTGTGTGTGGAAGACTTATTCAACATTTATTCATCAGGTATTTTTCTAGGACTTGGTTTTATTTGAGGGAATTATATTCAATATTTTATTTGGGCATTTTAGTCAATCCTTATTCTTAGGACTTTAGGGTCTTCAAAGATTTTGGAGCACAAATTTTGTCTGGACAATTATGTCTAAATGAATTCTCTTTTATCAAAAGTTAGGTCTTCAAACTTTTTGTTTGGAACATTTATTCTGAATAGAGTTGGTCTTCATGTTTTTTGTATTGAAAAGAATATCCAAAATAATCATAAACTTTATATATACTTTTTATTTTTGTTCTTTGGGCATTTTTTTGGACATTTTGTTTGATGGATTTTACTCTTAGGGCATTTTGTTTGGACATTTTGTCTGATGGATTTTGGGTCTTAGAGATTTTTATTTGAACTTTATCTTTAAAAGATTTTTTTGGATATCTCATAAGCTTGATCCAAACATAAAACCCAAATCCAAATTCTTGATTACTAAAAACATAATATACTTAGTTGATAACGCAAATTACTTCCTAATACTTTCTAACATTACACTCCAATCTAAACTAACAAGAGATTAAAACTATGTAAAAAATACAAAATAGGTGAACATTGGGAATTTATAATGCACAAACTAGAATTCAATTTTAAAGTTTATATATGTGACATCCAACCATTGCAATATTCACTACTTATAAATGAACTCCAACTCAAACTCGACTCATATATTTCATGAGAAAATCTCTAGCTAACTGTGAGATTATTGCAAGTAAACTAGTGACTAGCCAATAAGAGAATTGTTTATAGAGCACATAGACAAACACAAAAAATTGTACATAATTGAAATGGCATCTTCATCTAAGTAATTTAAGGGATCACTTCTACCATCATCATTTTCTATTAAGGACTCAATGAAATTCATGGATACTATCTTTGATGCCACCATTTTTAACAATACATATGTAAACTACTCTAAATTATGGGATGTTATAGATTCTATCAACACATTTTTACTAGATGGAAATATATCTCCCACAAAGTGATAATTAATCATAGACTTGATATCACTTAAGAAACGAGGATTACATTTGGTTGTTGTCAAGCTTGAAGTGATGCCCTACATCGACCTCCTATAAGACTTATTATTCAATAGGGAGATTATGCAAGATGCTTTTTGAACCATATGGATAACCAAATGGTTGTAGTATGTATCTTAGAAGTATATTTTTAGATGTATTTATCATGACCAACACCATATTCTTATTTTGACAATTCAATGGAAAAGGTGTTGACTCCATGGATTCTTCCTAAGGAAACCATGACATATAAAGGTAAGAATCACACTCATATCAATTAATTGAGGATGAGAGTGTGGATTTAGATGGCATTGCTTAATAGTGTCTACAACATTACTAGAATTCATTTCCTCAATTTGGATTAGGTACCAGTGTTACATATGATGATGACCAATGACACAACATTTGCTTTCTATGAAATTGTAATCTTTCAGCTGAGAGAGTAGGTCATACATAAGAACAAGTGGCCTAGTCTAGCAGGCCACTTCTATATGATGTCTTACCTTTTGGATGTTGTAATAAACATAGTGTATAAATTCCTCAATGAGATATGGACCTTGACCATTGACTATGTCAAGAATTGTATCTATGATTACTTTCATTTTTTTCACATTTATGCTTATACTAAGAATATGGTTAGGATTGTTGAGGATTTTTATCCTCAAGTCTAGAATGCAATCCATGGATATCCAATGCCTAGATTTAGAGTAAGCATTGTGAGAACACTATCTAGAAGAAGTGATTAATTTTTGTAACTTGACTACACTATTATCATGATTTTTGGACACAAGGTTAATCCCCTAATCCTCCTAAAGTATGTAACTAACAAATTGGCAGAGCAAGAAATTATTTCTTAGCTCTGGTGGAACATTGAGGAAGAATTTATCTCTTATGGAGCATTAAGGATTACTTAACCAAAAATAAGAAAATCATATTCTATGGGTACCATATGGTCATTAGTTGGATGTGAAGTACATAAATAAAACACTTTAGATACATGGGAAAAAAATTAAAGAGTTATCACTTATCGACAGTACCACATAGGGATCAAGATACTCATGGTGACATACAATGGCACATTTAAGGATTTGGTATCCCCTACCAACATGTCTATTATGACTATGAATTCTTATTCATGAATTCACAGTGTGATGATGATGCATTGGAAAGGGAAAGAGCTTTTACCTTGAAATAGGATCATTTAAGGGTGATTCAATATGAACCTTCAATATCAGTAAATGAATTACATAGTAGATTACCACTCTTTCTATAATCAACACCAACATAGTTTTAGAATAACCAAACTATGGAGTAGTCCAAGGAACAAGGAGATCCTTCACAAAAAATTCCTTTCAAATTAAGAGTTATTAATAAGGAACTAGGGGTGACTAAACCTAATCCTAGGGGAACTCCTAGATATCCCATTAATCTAGAGTCATTTGATGAGGATGAACAATAATAAGAGTAATTGGTTACAAGTGCAATTCAACCTATAGCTACCCCTCAAGTACAAAATTATACATCATTGGGAGTAGCCACATAGGAAGCTACTTCACCATCTCATCAACGCTCCTCATTATATTTTAAGACCACTATTTCACATAAGAGGAAGCTTAGGAAGCCCCCCATAAGTAGTCCAACAATTGATCAATATCAAATATTTCCTACAATACCTCAAAAAATATAAGTGGAGGAGGAAGAAGAAGATATTGATGAATAAATAGAATTAGAGAAAGTTAAGGATCTGAGCCTCATAGCCAACAAAGGGAAAGCATAAAATATAAAGGGAACCATAGGTAAAAAGGCTTTAGATTTAGATACAACTTCCCTACTCTCTTATTCTATTCTTATTTTTGGTTTTGTACCAATTTCATCTATGTTGAAAACTCTTAAGGTGGAAGTTGTCACTTCCACTCCTGATGATCCATTAACATCATCCTCTCTTTCACATATCCCTCTATTCACTCCAAAATTTGAGAAGGATTTTTCCATTGTTGCTCTATCTTTCACCACCTTTGATCCATCCTCCACCCCCATACCATCCACTTCCATCATTTACACTATTAGTATTCCTTCTAGCACTACCACAATTAGATCGTTGAAGAGGAAAAGGACATCCAATAAGATATAAAAAACCATGGACACTCCCAAACTCCATGTCTCATCCACCCAAATCACTCTTCCCATGCCATCCACCAATTCATCCTAGTGAACCATTATCACCAACTCAATCAAGGGGAAGAAGGCAAAGACACAAGTTATCATGGTCCATCCACTCCCCCAATATGGAGGTTTAGATTTTTCCAAGATCATTTGGAATTCCCTACCTGATATAATCCTTAAGGAAGCAAAAAAGTAGGAACTAGTTGAGTATCTTGACTAAGAAGCTATGGTTAAAACCACAAAGGAGATCAAACCCAACCAGTTGATAATTATAACATGGGCCATTGATTTATAAGTGAAAATTATTCAAATGCCTAACTTCAAAATAATAAATCTCCGTTATATTACAATTTTTTTTGACAAACCATCTGTGAGTATTCAAATAGTAATAAAGAGGAAGTTGGAAGATGATGTTGGTAGAAAAATTATTATGGAAGAGAGGCAAGTAGTCTTTTCCTTATCTAAAAGGAAAAATAGGAAATTCAGATAATCCCCCTATGATGAAGACTTCAAATATTTGGGTAAAGCACAAAAAGATGCCATGGTAGAAATTCATGAAGGCACAAAGCTAGAAAGATAAGAAATGGAGGTAGAATTAGAGAAAATAAAATAGAAATAAAAGATAGCATATATCCCAATAGGCATTAAAGTTAAAGTGCAAGAAATAACATCTAAGTGATACAATTATTTAGAGGAATTGGAGTTTATGGGGGATAAATCATCCCCCTATATTACTATCGCTCATAAATTATTTAATTCTTTAAAATAATATTAGAATAAGCTAAAATTGATAATTGTTTACATAACTAATAATGCTTATATATATTTAGATATTATAAAACCATTAGAGATATCCAATACACTCAAAATCATTAGAATAGAAGAAGCCTAATATTGATTAAAAACTGATGGGGCTTTACTCCCCCAATACCAAGAGCATGAGGCCCTCATCTTATAAATTTTTAAGGACTTAAAATTATCAAAAGTCAAGTATTATACAAGAAATTTGATCAATAATATGAACTTTTATCAACTTATTTAGGAAGCTTAAGAAAAATTTAAGCAAATTTTACAAGGACTACCATTAAAAGACATTAAAACTGAGTAGAGATTTATTAGGGAAAATGTGTCTTAAGTTAAGATCTTCAAAATCAACTTTCAAATGATAAAAGTAGAACATGAAAAACTCCTAGGATAGGTTGACAATGTGCATAGACCCTCTCTATTAAACTTGGACATAATTAAATAGCATTATGATGTATCACATATGTGCTAACTCAAGATAGAGGCAAAGAATAAGTAGAATCAAGCTTCCACTTCCATTTCTACATCGATAGCTATAGTTACTACTAAACTAAAGTCCATGTAATAATGAAGATGTCAACAGAGATATAAAGGGATAAGTTTTTTCATGTACATTATGTAGTAGTATATATTTCATTTTTATATTTTTTTTATAGTTTGAATAATATTGTAAAAAAATCATATTTATTTTTTAAAACATTCACATGTTGCATGATTTTGTAAAGGCTAATTTGAACTATTAACAATTGTAAGATAACTTTATATGGTTTTTGACCATAATTAGAACTAAAGTTCTAACTATTCCATGTAATGTATTTTGCATGTACTTGGAGGATGAGGTGACCCATTCCCCAAGTCTATTTAAACACATGTAACCCATATTTTTGAAAGGTCAAAATATTTTCAATATGCAATAGAAGAATCAATTTAGGTTGTCAAATCATGTGTTTGTATATTTTATTTCCAATATTTATGTAACTAGGTTATTTATTTTTATTGTATGATTCAATAACTCTTAGTGTGTAAAATATATAAAGGATTTATTTCTTAAATTTATTGATATGTTAGTCTTAGATGTGCAAAAATGATTTAAGGATTAGTAAATTTCATTGATTATTGGTAATTAAGTTGATTGATTTATATTATTGTGTAGAGGTGATTTCATTCAATATAATTTTTTACGTATGTACAAAATTTGTCTTAGATACCTCATTAAACCCAAGCCGTAATCTCTTAATTAAGAGTGTGCAATAGATGATCTAAAAGGAGAAACCTTTTTCTAAGGTCTATGAGTTTCCTATATCAAGATTATCCTAGACTACTTGACTATGTCTGACTGTGTATGCACAATAGATTCCAAAAATAAGAATAGGTTTCAAAATGACTTATCCACTTAGAAAATAGCTATAGAGGTGATTCTTAAAGTCATATAACATTTATTTTTTTCTCTCTCCTTACCTCCTTTTTTGATTTTATTTTGAGACCTAGCCAATCTAGATTAGAAACCATCCATCCACCAAATCATCTAGACTACACATCCTTTTTAGAGACCTCCCTTCTATCCATAAACCTTGTTAACAACATATAGAGCCTACTAGATATTCCATCACCAAGTTGTTAAGACTGCATACCTATAACTCATATCTTGAAGTGGAGTTCACCACCATTGAGATCCTAAAATATTAGAATATACCTCGTTATAAGATTGGTATGCATAAAACCCACATCAACATAACCATTATATAGTCAACTAGATCTTTCAAATCTTAACTTAAGAAGGCTACCATGTGTATAATTCCTAATTCTTTGCAAGTGTAAACAATGATATTTAAATAAACATCAGTACTTATTTTTAAAAGTTATAGTGTTTCATGTTATGTTACCCTTTGCATTATTCCCCCATTGTCTCTTACCCACTACCCTCTACTTAGACCACCCTCATTCTCAATACTTAATAAACTGACCCTCATTAATTTATACATATGCTTGTTCAAGGGAAAATATTTAAGTTGGCTATTAAAATGGATTATAGATGGTTGAGGGACCTCAATGAGGTCATGAAGCTATGAAGAATAATATAAATAGGAAGTAGGGGTAAGAAATAGGGCCACCACCATCTCAACTCTCTTTGAGAGAGTGATTTTCTTGGAAACTAGATGATTAAGAGGGGGGTGAATTAGTCTTCAAAAAATTTCATTAAATTCTACTTAACCAATCATGAACCATTCTAACAAGCATGTATATCTTAGAAAACATAAGCATCAAATTATAAGAGCATGAAACGTATAAACACAACATATATGTGGTAAACCCTATAGGGGTAGAAAACCCACTAATTAATAAAATTAACTATATTCATATAAGACAAACATCAATATTTAATGAATAACTAACTTCACATAAAACACCAATCCCAACTAGCTCAACACTAACTTAGTTAGGATTTAACAAGCACCCACTTACATGGAGGCACTAACCCTATAGATGACTCAGTACCAACTTATCCACCTGATTATTTGATCACCTTTGAAAACCCTTATTTACTCTATAATAAATTATGATCTACTCCTTTATCTCTTCTCTCAACTTTGTCCCTCTCAATTGACCTTCAGCTTTATTCACTCAACTGTCCCTCTTCATGGCTTGGTTACGTCTTATGACTTTGATATTCATATATAAAACATCTATTAAATATTTATGACACTTATCTAATGGTTTTCATGACCTCCTTCTACTAAATAATGATCTATCCCATTCACTTATCCTCTTCTGCTCTTCTCCTCTCTAAGCACTGAAATAGGCCTAAACTCCCTTGATTTTATACAAGATACTTGATCAGATACTTATTAGTTAGATAGATATTCAAATCACTTATTTCATCCATGAATATGTAATTTCATATTAAAATAACATTCCTTAATCATGAATTGATCAATATAATAGGTCAGCCATATATCAATTAGCCCTTACTCCTCTTTTAAGCTTATAGAGACCTAATAGGTCTTCTTAACAACATGTTACAATTTGATCGTTCTTGAATCATTTACAAAAACACTAAATGGTAGGAAAACATAATATTTCAGTCTAATAGACCTTATCCAACTTCACTTTATGTCTATATCTAATCACCAATTGAATCCTATATCAAATCACTACATATAAAAGGCATGTGCATTTATAGAAACTCTATATTGAATAAGTAAGAGATATACTCAATTTTGGAAAATAACCATGGAAAAAAAATACATATTCAAAAAAATCATGAACCCAAGGTCATCAAAATATTAATCTAATGATTTAACTTAGGGTAAATAGACTCAAAAACTTTTCTTCAATATGTTCATTTAGAACTACCAACTGACTCTAAAACATAGTCAAAGAAACATGAGAATATAAAACATGATTGAATACATTGAATGGATTTCAAATCATGAAAAATATATTATAACATACTTAGATAAAACTCAATCAATAATATAATGAGATCTAATAAAAACTATTTGTCTTATAGACCAATCTTCTCACCATCTCTTTCATAGACTCTACTCAGTCATATAAGCCATTTTGGCTTTAGTGTTCCATCCTGTTATACTAAATTCCAAGATTTTTAAAGGCATGAATAGATCATTAAAGAACCAAATGACATCATCATGAATTTAAATTCATCACTCTCACATGAAAACACATCAAGAAACATCTTCTCACTTCTGTGTGATTTAATTTCTATCTACACCACTAGGTCTATTAGTGACTGGCCAACATGGATCACCATATTTGCACACCTAATATATGGAACCTATCCAAAAATATAAATGAAAAATAACTACAATTCTCACACTTTTATCTTCATCTACTTATTATCTTTGACTTGGTCAGCTTTGTCTTCTACAAAAAATATTTGAAAGACAAATA
>JARHVA010006423.1:255000-310000 GCA_037957365.1 Torreya grandis
GATGCCCGATTGGTTTTTTATGTAGATATTCTTGACTTGTTCAAAATTTTCATGCTTTCTTTTGAACTTGCTCATTATTTCTATTAGTTGCACATATTCAACCTTCAAATGGTTATACTCATATTCCTTTGATTTTATCCTTTTGTTGACTTCTTCTAACTGACTATTGAGATCATAGATAGTATTTTTTTAATTATTAAAATAATAAAAAACTCTTATGAGCTCAGTTTCAAGGTTAAATTCAGCTTCTCTTTCTTAACTATCATATAATAATTCTTCATCATACATGTTGTTTTCTCTCTATTGATCATAAGACATCTTGTGTTTCTAAGGATCGACTTTAGGTTGTCAATACTACCTCAAAGGACCCATTCTGATACCAATTATTGGAAACAAGATGAATGGGGGGGGGTGAATTATTATTCAAAACTTTTAATTGAATTACAATTAACCATTCATGAACCATTCTAACAATCACATATATCTTAGCAAGTAAAAACATCAAATCATAAGAGCATGAAAATATGAACATAACATATATGTGTAAAACCATCTAGGGGTAGAAAACCCACTGATGAATAAAATGGACTATAATACTAAAATAAAAACATAAATTTTTAGTGAAGCACTAACATCACATGGAACACCAACCCCAACTAGCTCAACACTCGCTTAGTTAGGCTTTAACAAGCACCCACTTGCAAGGAGACACCAACCCCTATATGAATTTAGTACCTACTCAGCCACCTAATTTTTTGATCACCTTTATAAACCCTTATTTATTATAAAATATATAATTATCTACTCCTTCAACTTTTTTCTCAAATTTAGCCCCTCTCAGTAGACCTTTAGCCTTCTTCACTCAACTTGCCTTCTTAATGGCTTGATTAGGTCTTTTGACCCTGATATTCATATTTATAAGATATATTATATATTCATGAAAATTATTTTAATATATTCATGACCTCATTATTACAAATAATTATCTATATCATTTTCTACTCTTCTCCTCTTTAAGCACTCAAATAAGCCTAAACTGAATTATTTTTATACAAGACAATTGATCATATCCTTCTTAGTTAGATACATATTCAAATAAATTAGGTAGGAAATGAATAGGTATTTTAATATTAAAATAATATTCTTTAATCATTAATAAATCAATAAAATAGGTCGACCATACATCAATTATCCCTTACTCCTCTTTGAAGCTTCTAGAGACCTAATAGTTCTTAACAACACATTACCCTTTGATAATTATTGAATTATATAAAAACACCTTAAATTATAGGAAAACATCATATTAAAATATAATATACCTTATCTATAATTAATTTAATTTTATAATACATTTTATTTATAATCACCACTTGAACCCTATATCAAATCACTGCATAATAAAGGCCTGCACATATACAAAAACTCTGTCTTGAACAACTGAGGCATATACTCAATTTTTCCAAATATCCATGGAAAATAATTAAATATTAAAAAAAATAATGACCTAAATTTCATATTTAAATTCATATTATTCTTAAACTTGTGGTAAATAGACTCAAATACTTCTCTGCAAGATGTTTACTTAAAATTGCCAACTGATTCCAAAACATAGTCAAGTAAACATGAAAATATGACACATGATTGAATGAATTAAATGGATTTAATTGCATTAAAAGGATATTATAACATAATTAGATAAAAATTAATCTAATATATCATGATATCTAATGAAAACTATTGGTCTTATGAACCAATATTTTAACCTTCTCTCTCATAGACTCTACTCAGTTAGATAAGCCATTTTGGCTTCAATGTTCCAATCTATTATACTAACTTCAAATATTATAAAAATAATCGATAGATAATTTAAGATCCAAAAAAATAATTATGTATCTCAATGCATCACTCTCACATGAAAACACATCAGGAAAAATCTTATCACTTCTGCTTGATTTTTTTAATGTCTGCACCACTAGGTCTATTAGTGATTAGCCAACTTTGCACACCTAAGATCAAGAACCTATCCTTAAATATTACTTAAAATAAAATAAAATTATCAAAATTTTATCTTCATCCAATTCTAAAATTTAATTCCATCAACTCTCTCTTTTACAACAAATCAATGATAGTGTTCAATATACTTAGCCTAGATTGTGAGAAACATTAGTTGTGAGTGTAGGCCTAGGAAACCCTAGTAATATAAAGAACTTTTAAGAGGATTCAAGGAGTTATAAAGAATATTGAAAATTAATAGTACAATAATTTAAACCATATAATTAGGAGACATATCTTATTCCTCTAAATGACCATATCCATAGTTAGATAGACATAATTCATGCATACAATCAACTGAGGGTATGTGAGCTAGATGCCATTTGGTGGAGTGTTGACAAAGGTTATTGAAGATTATGAAGGAATGAATATAAATTTAAGCTCAAATAATCACTTAATTATTAATAAATTATTGAATAATCTTTATTAGGTTACAGAGGGACTTGGTATGAAAGGAGTCACACACAGGCCTAAGCATATTGTTATAGTAGGGTCATGAAAGGGGTAGTAAAGTGTGTAGGAGCATACCTGGTAGTGAAGGATGATTTATATTAAAGATAAAAATTTGTTGATTTAAGGTTATTAATACCCTATAGGATGTATTTATGCATCGAGGATAAGAAGGAGGTCCCCAATGACCTACTTAGCACATTAGGCCTAAGGACTAATATGCATAGGACTCTATTTAAGAGTGGAAGCTAATTTCATGTTTTGGTGGTTCTTGGATATTAAGACACCTAAAATTGAAGTGAGGGAAGTATAATATAGGTATAATAATTATTATATCCTTAAGACATGAAGTAATGTATCTCACCTCATCTACAACATAGTCAAGACCTTAGATTTTTCCTATAGGCAGGGTCACTTATAGGATAGTAGAAGCATGAATACCATGTAGATAAGTAAAATACATGTGAATATGAACATATGGAATACTATCCCAAGACACTCACCTATAATATATTATAAAACTCAGTCATGAGAAGCAAAAAAGGTCCCCAATGGCTTTTTAAGACTATTAGGCCTAAAATGGATTTGTACAAGCTTAAAACAGGCCTCCACCTATAGGTTGGAGATGTATGCATATTGTGTGGTTATTAAGGGGCTCAATAAATATAAAAAAAGTGAGTAAGAAGTAGGAATAAATTTTTTAAATTCATAAAGATCATATATTGGTATCTTTTTGATGACCTACTTATCTTAGTCTAGGCCTAAAACTAATGCATATAGGCTTAAACACAAGATATAAGGATACATACAATAGATAAGATGTTTGAAGTTATGGAACACATAGAGAGTAATTAGGTAATGAATTATAGAGGTGATAATATCTCCTTAAAAAAATTTAAAATATTATATAATATGCTTTTATGATGATCTAATGCCTGTAGATATCAAAGAACCTTAGTAGGCTAGTGAGACCTTCTAGGCCCAAAGGGTAGTTCCAAACATGTAGAAGAATAAGGAACAAGAGTTGGAGTATCGAGATATGTAAAGATGTGATATTTAAATATTAAAATATGTTTCTTATTTTTCCTAATAAATATATCTCATAATTATTATTTTCAATCCTTATGAGCATTGAGAGCTTAATAAGTCTTTATAGGCCTATTAAGCCTACATAGACCTTAATAGGCCTGTCTCAAAACTAAAGAACTTTAATTATTTTAAGGATTGGTTAAGATATAATGGAATCATATTAAGGTTTCCAAGGTGTTATAATATAAATATAAGGTATGGTGTTTCTCAATCAAGCCTTAAGGATACATAAGCATGACTTATTACAAACCTTAAGCCTAGTTATAAAGGGTATGTAGAGAGCAGTATTGGGAAAATCTTAGTTGAAAGAGTGTTTACACACTAAAATATTGATATATAACATAAAAATATATCAAATCAATATTTTTGAGTGAAATCACTAGGATTTCTACACTATCCCCAAGCAACTCAAGTTGATAATAATAATGACCTACAGGTAGTCACATGAAAGTAGGGGAATAAAGTTGGATCATAAGATACTAAGAGTAATTATATAAAATTGGGGGAATGTAGGAAATATGTGAAATAATTATGGTGAGGCAATCAACTCATCTATAGGTTCCTCACATCTAAAACAATTAGCTTAGACCTATTAGGCCTAAACTCCATTATTAGGCCTCAAGCTCCACCATCACACTTGAGACACTCTCAGACTCTCCTAAGTATAAATGACATCATGATGAGTTGTGATATAATTTAATAAGTCCTATGGAGATTATTTATAATATGGGAAATCATAAAAATGGTTAAATTAGTCTTAAAACCCTATTCGAGTCACATAGGCCTAGGTAGTTAGCTTGAGCCATCACTTCATATTCTCATATATTTCATTTCAAGGGGGATCAGGTCATATGTTACTATGGGAAGTTTGTCACCCATATGGACTCAAGATACATGGTATAAGGAGTTGGTTTTAAGGGCCCACCTTTGTGAATAAATGCTAAGATGGTAACCCTATCTATAAATCTTTCAAATGACTATAAATCTAGCTCATATCTCTCCACACAAACTGCATGGGAACCAAATCCTGTTAGAGGTTTTATGGGGTATATGGAATAAATATACATGACCATAAGTATAAGATTGGTGGTCTCATCTTTATGAGCCTTTTGTAAGATGGTAGATGTCCAAAACCATCATTAAACCCTATTACATACTAGTCTTGGGAAATGTGAATCTTTTGGCAACCAAACACCCCTAAATTACTTGATAAACACATGAAACACCTAGTACACCTAGAGGAGACCCTATCCATGGTACCATATTGTATGGAAAGTATATGGATTTGATAGAAAATAATACTTTTTTAAGGAAATAGGTAAATAATAGGGTATAGACTGTTTGAGTATCTTGCAATCATTAAAGGATATTTTTTAAGATTTTTTTCACAATCTCAAGTCATAATATGTCTAATAATCCACATATAAATGCCTTTGAAACTCACCTCCAAAAACATAGTCTATAGACATGAAAGAAAAAGTAGCCTAGTTACCTAAGTGAAGTAGGGTTTCAAGTGTGAAATGTCTTAAAGAGTTGGATTATGGTATAAAACACATTTGTAGGCTTGTAAAATGTTGTTTCATATTATCCTAAGGTCTTACATAGGATTTCATTACTTCTAAATACATACAGCCAGATGACTAGGCCTAATTAGCCCATGTAGTCAACCAAGAGGAATGAAAGATGGAAATAAGGGACTATTGGGAGGGTCAACACACATTAATTATTCCATTTAAATAATTCTAAGGATTATATATACACTCTTCATGGCCATTATGAAGGAATGGAGGTAGTTTCAAGTCTAGGTCAACATGCACAAGGAAGCATGGGTTGTTCAACACCTCTTAGAGGCCTAATCATACCCTATTTACACTTTGTAACTATCATTAGAGGAATTATGGACCATTTTGGGCATGGTAAATACTTTAATGATGATAAAGAAATCTACTTCACTCTTTACTACCTCACCTCAACGCCTATGGAGCACATTAAAGGCACCAACACATGGAGGGAATTGTAACTATTGAATGAATGGACTATGTTCATTAATGAACTATCATATATAACTCCATGACATTATCCCCTACTTATACCCTAATTATACTATTTATTTAAGCCTTAAAATCTTGAGTGGTATCCCTCACTTGGGCATAAGGAAACTCTACCTAGTTTTATACTTGATAGACCTTTTGGACAAATGAATAAACAATTGCAATTTCTTCATGATGACATATAGTGTGTTGTATTGGTTATAATTTTCATATGTAATGAATTTTTATCCTTTATAGGTTCTTGTTCACCTAGATTCTAATACAATGTATTATGTAATCATTTGGTGTGTATATGTATTGGTGATGAGGTTTGAAGTGTGATATGACTGCTAAGAGTCTCATAAAAAACCTTCTTATCATAACCTAATATAGATTCCACAAGAAGCACTCTTACATAAGAACTTTAGAATATGGTTTTTTATCTATTTTTTTAGTCCATTAATATTTTTAGGAGTTCAATTTAAGTAGATGAAATATCATGTTGGTGAAACACCACCCCTTAGATTAGATTTCCTTTATGCACTTGCTTTCCCTTTTCACCACATTCAGTAGGTTTTAGTGACTCTAATACATAAGTGATGCACCAGGGGATCTAACCCAATAAAAATAAAGGTATGGTCTAGTTAAAATGTCACCCATAACCTTTAGACCATTCCCATGTTATTCCAAGTTTGAATCAAGCCCAAATAACCTCCTTTAAAGGGTGAAACTTGGGTTGTTAACACTCTCTTAATGCATATTGAAATTTTAGCTTGGTTTAGAGTAAAATAAGGCTGATGTGGAATGGGAGGAGGCATATAATATTGAATATATAGTACTTTTTTCCTTTTTTTAATCACTAATTTTTTCGTAAGACATTGAATTAGACCTCTTATCTCCAACACTTCATCAATTGGCAAAGGTTGGTTTTATTCCTCAATAATTGTCCACCTAGTCTTAGGGTAATACATAAGATCCTTCATCATTTTAGTTCTTTAATTTTGACTATAAGGGTTATAATCAATAAGGCCAATCTCTTTCTCTTTATAATTCTACCTCATTTACATTTCCAAACTTACAATAGTTTTTAGAAGACTTAAAGATTTGGAATATAAGCAAAATGAATTTGACATAGTTGACTAGAGGAATGAGTAGACTACCAATGACTCTAGTTTATACTAGGAGGGTGAACATAAGGTTATTGATATCCTTGGTAAGGTTTATATATTGATACTTGAGATCCACTTTGTGTTAATCCATGAATGTTATCAACCTAGTATGGAAAATATGAAGGCATAGAATATGCCATGAATGTTATCAACTTGATATGGAGAATATGAAGGCATGGAATATGCATATTGACCAAAATAAGATTATGATAACTTACAAGATTATGATTTTACACACCTAGGTTGCTCATACTAGATGTTATTATCTTGGAATCATCATTGATTCTTGTGTTCATGCCTTCGAAAGATAATGTGTTGAAGAACAACATCAATAAGAATATGAAGGAATGGAATATACATATTGACCAAAATAATGATTATGATACATTACAATTTTATTATTTTACACACTTGGGTTGCTTATAATAGATGATATTATCTTGGAATCATCATTGATTCTTGTGTTCATGCCTTTGAAAGATAATGTGTTGAAGAACAACATCAATAACTCATTAATGGGATGTAATCTAAGTCACACCAGGTGTGCTAGAACTATTATCATTAAAAAATTTCATCCTTGATGACGTTTTTCAATATTATTCACTTAATTGATAGCATGGATATACCTCTAGGCTATGGGTGGAATAATCAGTGAGATGAGTCTCTAGATAGGATTAGGTCCCTTGATGTTGTCACCCTAAACTACTACTAGACCTATTTATTTCAAAGGAAAAGGGTAAGAGAAGTAAAACTAAACTGATTTAATGAGGTGATACACAAAATTAATACTCTCCACTTGACTATCATTCACTAAGAACATGAATTAGACCTGAGTCCAATCACACTATTCAATAAGGACCTTCAATCATGAGTGTTTCAATATGGAGGTCATAAGAAATGCATTGAATGAAAGGGATAAATAAGAGGTCTAGTAAAGAAGCTAATGAATCAAATAGACTTTAAAAACATAAAAATTTATCTCAAAATCACCATGTGACCTACAAGAAGATAATTCATTTGTAAAGAGGTAAGAGAGGATAAATGAGAAAGAGTAAAGAAACTACTACTAGCATTCATCCACAATCACACAAGTAAACTAGTTACAATAATTGAGAAGGTAGGAATAAGATTTATTCAACATTTATAGGAATAGTACAAGAGTTTAGTTGTGAAATATCTCACCATACTCATCCAAAGGATCCATAATAATCCATTTAAGGTCACATATATAGGAGAAAGTGAGAAAGAGAGAGAAAGTGAGGCATGAGGGATACATAGACAAGTGTCATCCACCTCAATTATATTATAATAACAAATGGAAGATATTATAAGAGTCATTTTATCATTATTTTTAACATGTGTTACTCAACTTGATGAGTAACTTCACCAAGTGGTGTAGGGGATCTTGTTTAGAGAGTTGTAATGCACTTCTTAAAGGAGAAGTTGCAATTTAGCAACTTGACACATCGAATATTGGATTCATGAATAAATATACACTCTATTATATGAATCTAAATGTTTCTTCTCAAAATTTTAGGGCTGAGGATCAATCTTCAAGCTTCTTTAGACTAATGAAGACCCAAAATTTGATTAAAAACTTGTTTGGTTGAAATGAGGATAACAAAACAACTCTATTTTTCTATATTAGGTATATTTATTTTTTTAGGATATTATCACATCTTGAATAAATTTCCACCACTATTTATTAATAAGTATATCTCTATTCAATTGCTAAATCATCTTCAAGATTGAGGCATAGGTCCATTAGTTATGATATACCATTAGGTGTCTTGAAGCGTTGAAGGATATTATAGTCACTATGGAAATTATCATGCATCTTATTTAGGTCACATATGGATTAAATGTACTCCATTATATCTGTATTAAGTCAAAATTTAAGACAAATCATCAAAACCTACCTTTTTAGGCATCTACACTAGTAGAATTTGGCAAATAAATGACTACATGACTAAAACTCTTAGTCATAACAACTAAAAATGTCTAAATTATACTAATGTTTTACAAATCATATATAAATGAGAAAATAAAAGACTAATTTGGTCATCAATTAAAAAATTATTTATTCATACAAATAAAAATGACTAAATAGTTACACAAATACAAATTAGACAAAAATTTAAAAAAAAAATTCTAGTGGGAGTGTATTATGCATGATTCATTATTCATTGAATATTTCCTCATTTAAATAGTTATTAATTATCCTAAAACTAAGTTATTTTGGGTTATAGTATCTACTTGAATGGGTGATAAAGATTGTTTGGAGAAGACCCAGAGACTTCTAAAAAAGTGGGCCAGGAATTTAGAGTTTCATGTAAAGAATTTGAAGTTGGTGAGGTCCTCTGCATCAAAGTCAGATTTGGGGATGCCTTATATAGTGAATTCAGATGTAATTCAAAACCCTCATTATATTAAACAAAAAATCTATAACTTTCTAATTGGTAACTTACAATAGTTACATAGGCAACTGAGTACCATAACCATACATGAAGTTTAGGGTTTAGGGGACTATTTTGTCATTAGTTTCCTCATCACATATTGGAGCATATGACAATTGAAATTGTAACTCAAGTGAAACACCACCTTTTTATAGTCATTTGAATAATTAAATATCCTTAAAGTGCATAGAAAATACTACATAATTGGTACTGGGGCTTTTGTTTATGAATTCAACCCAAATGCCATTTCTTAAAGCCTCCATAAAATTTTGTTGAGCCAACTCAAGTTCATCACACTCAACATGAATAACCCTAATTTTTTTTAACAATTCAATGGGTACTTCTTCTCTACTCTACTTTATAAGAGAATTTACTATCTTAAGAGAATCTAAGGCTACACTGGGGTCTGACTGGGGTCTAACAATATTAATAACTCACGCATATTGATAAATACATGGGAATCATGTGGATATATGTGAGTTGTCTTTATTAAAACTTCCAAATCCTTCTCTACCTACCCTTGTTGAGCACATATATGGCTTACAAATTTTCATCTCTCATATTTTTCAGTGTGGACCTCCAAAACCTTTTCAAAATTTGATAGAGATATCTTAAGATCTCCTAGCTTCAATTAAACATATCCACAAAATCTTGTGGCCACTAGCTTTCCCTAAATGATGCCATGTAGTAGTGACCAATGGTGTCATAATCACCTTTATTATGATAATACCATGCAATATTATAATATGAATGAGATTTCATGAGAGGGTCATCAGTTGGAACAAGAGTTTTCTTAATCAACTGTTCCACAAGAAAATGTTACCATATGAAGAAAAAATGATTTGATAAATGATTCAATGTCATTGCATAGTACATGTGTAATTCAAAGGATATACACATATTTTCCATTCCTTAATTAAAACTACCTTTTTCACTAGCTATGAGAATCCTACAAGTAAAAAATGCACATAATTGACCACCAATTTTTATTTAGAGGTAGAATATAATTTCCTAATGTACCCATAAAATTTTGTTGAGACAACTCTAGTTCATCATGCTCAAAATTAATAACCCCAATATTGTTTAACAATTCAATGGGTAGTTCTTCTCTACTCTTCTTTAGAAGAGGCTTTGGCATCTTAAGAGAATATAAGTTTACATTGGGGTTTTTTGATATTAACAACTCACCCATCTTGATAAATACATGGGCATCACGTGGATCTATGTGAGTTGAATTTATTAAAATTTACAAAGCCTTCTTTTGGTTCTCAAAATTTAAATATGTAAAACCTTAAAAGGATGCCAAGATTTATGATTAGGTTATGTAACTAATTTGTCTAACTGATAGAATTAACCCAAGTGGTTAGGATTATCTACACTTTAAGATCTACTTTGACTAGGTGGGTGTTACCTTATATTCACCAATGATTAATTACTCCTAAAATTTGTTAGTGACTTTAGAATAGATTAAGGGATTTTGTAATTTTTTCAATTGAATCATCTAATTCACCCTAATCAAAATTGGCATATGATTTGAATTACATTTTTTATAATTTTTTATTCTATTATTACTCTTACTCCTACAAAAAAAAAATAAAGTTGTAATTTTTTAATATGATACAAGGAAATGATTTTGGAGAAATAATTTATCAATTCCTTTATCAATAATTGGGTAATAGAGTCTATTCATAGAAATATTTGTGCTTTCTATCTAGCCACAACTTGAATTACTTGGCATGGGATTATCTATGATTGGCATAAATATACAATATTATTATTACCTAGATCTTTGTAATTATCCAAATTGATTTCTCCAAGTTACAATGATCTATTCAATGGAATTTGATCCTTAAGGAAACCCAATTAGATAAACCACCCAAAAATAGCAAATCTTTTTTAAATAACTAAACATATAATTTATATCTTAATTCAAATAAAAAGGAAAAACAAAAATGGAGACAACCATGTAAAGTATAACATGAATATTCAATAAGCAATTCAGATCTAGATATATGGCACTAGAGAAATGTGGTTTGATTTTATTGACATATCTTTGAAGATCAAGCCTTACAATGTCTTTTTCCAAAATCAAATTTCTAGAGAGCTTTCCCAAGGTCTTAGTTTCCTTCTTATAGGGGTGAAATAAGCTACAAGATTCAAACCTTTCACGTTCCAAATAATGACTATTCATATACACACCCCTTAATATGAACTATTACAACATATAATTTTTGACAAGTCTTAAAAGATTGCCAAATATATTTTGAATACATATTGGAAATCATAAAAACAAGAAAAAGACAAAATAGGAGGATGCCCAATATTTTTTGGTGCCATGTTGATACCAGCTTGATGAACATTGCTCCTTTACATACTTGGTCTACTTATTCTTCAATTGTCAAATACTAATTCTCCCATTGGTACATTATAAAATAATTAGGCCACTTATATTTTTAGATCTCGAGTAGGTTGGCCTAGTGATTTTTCCATATTTTATTTATTATAACTTTGACATCAATGATGAACTTTGCATATTCGGCATCTAGAGCAATTACTCTATCCAAAATGACATTAAAATTAAAAATATTTAAGTTTTGATATTTTTTCAAGAAATCAACGACTTGAGAAAATGTTTGACCATATTTAACTTTTTATGCACCAAAACCTTTATTATTTTTATCCTTTGTCAAAATGGAAGGAATAAACTAGTATTTAAAGGCAAAAAAATAATCAACCTTTGCCTTCATTTTCTAGCTCTCATCATTCCCATATTAAAATTCATCCAAGATCATTTTCATTGTCTTCTCTATTGGCTTGAGTGAGGATAGAGAACTTGGATATCTCTATAGAAATTTTCACAAGGTTATCAATGTATGGTGTGTAGGTTACCATTTCTTGTATATTAGATCCAAAACATAAACATTGACATTCAGCTAATCAATGGGCTTGAGACAAGGAAGAATAACATTCATGCACATCTCCTAACTTGTCAACAACCAATTTTACTCAATATTACAATATCTTCTTAAACACCTCAAATATTTTCAATTTAGCCTCATCCTTTGTCTTCTCATTTTACTTTTTCAAATATTCAATTTCTTTCTCTAACTTTAGCTTCAATACATTCAACTAATCAATTGGGACTTTATTATCACTAGTTATTTATGGCACAGGTATTTGATATGGAATAATTACTTGAATTTGAGAATCGACACCCTTTAACTTCTACTTTAGTTTGACATTTTCTAAATATAGCCTATTCACTTCATCATTCATCTCAATTTGAGTTTTTTCATAGTCGAGCAATCTTTACTCCATTTTATTAACAATATCTTGTGTCAACATTGCAAAGTTCATAGTAAGGATGGTAGCTTCAAGCACTAATGTATCCTAAAATGTTTTCACCAAAACTATTCCCCTCAACTCCTAGACTACATCAAGCAATCTTGGCTTGTTGGTGTTCTTTTGTGTGGCCCATATTTCTAGTCTCTATCTTTAGGTTAAACCCACAACCATTGATAGCATCCTCATAATCAAACTCAAAAACCATAAAGGGTTCATATTTATTTCTCACTTGGTCCAAAAAAAACATTTTCTTTAATTCAAGTCTAGGGATGATCAGCATATTACTCTTGAAAACCATTTGTCTAGCCTCATCAGAGCTAACATTTATTCCATCAATTTTCAAATCTTTAAAAGTATGTGTCATAATTTGATCATGCTCAGATTCATCAATACCCATTTTATTTATTTCCACCTTTTCTTTAAATTATTCATCTTCATTTTGAGCCAAAAATATTTTAATTCTTGGGTATTGATGAAATCATCATCCTCGATGAACCTCATAAAAGCCAAAACCCTTTCATCTTCTTGTAGTTCAAGTTCATCTTATCCTTATTCATTCATTCTTGCTTATAGTTTATGTGCTTCTATTTATTGACCAAAAAAAGGTTGAGCAACTTCCTCTTCCTCTCCCATATGCATCAAAATACTAGCCACCTCCTTAGAGTCACCAACTCTTTCAGTCATTTCATATGGATCCATTTCAAAGACATAATCAGTCTTTTACCTTTTGGTAGGTGGTGAATTAGGAACAACTAGATCTTACACTGACATTGTATCTAGACCAAGTTCTTGAATCACAACTCCTATTGGGTTTTTGAAAGGGAGGTTCGTAGCCTTTGTATGCTACATCTCAAAATTTCCATATATTTTTTCAAAATTATCAATTATCAAATCTATTATTTTTAAAGGGTCTTTTTCTTAAACAAAAAATACTAAAAAAATAGGGTTTTATTTTCTTTTGTCATCCTCAATCTTCTTCAAAATTTCTCATTTTCATTTCTATTATATACCTCTTCAAAAGTGATATAATTTATGATCACATGCTCGTCAAAATTAATTTGATGGGATATCCCCATCTTGGTGTGGATGACTTGTCTAACAAAGTTCATGTGACCCTCTATATCACAAACCCTTTCTATCCCTAATTTCAAAGAATATTTAGCATTCAAATAGGCTTAGAACTCCCCTAAGGTATCTATACCAATGTAAAATTTACCAAACACAATAGAATATAGGAAAAATGTGCCCTTATTTTTATTTTTCATCACATATTTCTCCATCCAGAGCATTTGCCACATGAATTCAAGAAAAAATAATTCTGTTTCACACAAATATTGGCAACACATGGGGTGGCTGAGTAAACCCATATACTCTGATTGTAGTATGCTTAGGTAAGAAATACCAATCAAAAAAGTTATGTTTGTGACCCTATTATAGCCTATGATCAAGAGGGATCAATATTTTTCTAACCTTTTTGGTCAATCTAGGAAAAAGGCTACTAAGGGAATTCACTATTATGATTGAGAAATCATGGAACACAACATAGTTATATTTTTGACAATTAGTGTCCCATTTGTAACACCAAAACTATGTAAGATATCTCTATCTCTTTTGATTTATCATTCTCAATTCCATCCTACTAGGCTAATTCCTTTTGTTATAATATAAAATTAAATGACACAACAAAGAATAATATTTGAGTTCTAGAGGTGTATTGTTCTCCCTTATTTTCAAAAATCCATCATGAAATTTCTTCTCAATAAATGAGGCAAAATCATACGCAAGATTAACCTATAGGTTTTATAATCTCATATCTATCATCATCATGCCAATTGGCATCTATCTTGAGCATCAATTCCTAGCACTCAACACAAATCAATATATGTCCTTTTGGAATACTCAACAATTCATCAACTAGAAAAGTCTCAGCTATAGTGGTTGGGATTGAAATACTTATATTATTGGCCCCTTTCCTCATGTACATTGGAAACTCATCAATCTTATGTGTATTTCTCGTATTGGTATATTCTTGTTCACTCTTATTCAAGTCAAATTTTGTGAGGACTTGCTTACTGAGCATGAAATAATCAATGATTGCATTTCTATCTAGAGACACTAATGGTGGCCTATTTGGCAACCTGATAGTTTTTGTGGTTGTATGATAGTGTTGTGCCAATATCCTAATCAAATCCACATCAATGAATACATTTGGCACCACAAGCTTAGCCAAATTTTAAATTTATGTGTTTTCAACTTGTCCCTATCCATCTTTCTTTTCACAAAAATACCAAAAAAGGTTCCATCCTAAGATAGGGACTCTATCATCCTAACACCCATATGTTACATCCTTGAATATTTTTTTATACCTTTTTTCAATTGAATATGGCCAGATTTCCAATAGTTAATATTGAAGGGACCACTTCTTGAGAATAGGGGGTTCAATGCTCTTGTAGAATTATATTTCTTAGGTGCCATAGTTTGATGATTTTATGAACTAGGGTTTTGATAGTCACTTGCTATAACAAACCAATTAAAAATAAAACACAAACTAAATACCATTTTTTATGAAGAGAGTGATGAGGCCAACTTACTTGGTTAGAAGATGGCTAAAGTGTACACACAAAGATTAAATTCACCATATAAAATCACTACTAAATTTTCTTGAATGAAGAAATACAAAGAAATTCTAAATTTTATTCTTGTACAGAGCTAGTCATTTCTCCATTACTCTAGTTTTTGCCATGAAATCAAAAAATCTGAGCATTCAAGTCTTTCAAACATAGATAATTGATTTGGTCTAATCTAATGGCTAGGTGGGAAAATTAATCATAGACATTAATCATAACCATTTTAGGGTGGTGATATGTCATTTTAACATTTAATACTTTACCACATTATTGCAAGACCTATTAAGATCTATCATGGGACCATGAGAGCTTTTAGATAGTTATACCACATCTTTCACCACTTACTTCCACCTTGTAAACCTTGATACACATCATCATGGGATGATTGGATACATTTTACCCCTTATAATTCATACCATGTTACTACCAACCTTTGATCTGACCATCATGGAACCATAGGATCCTTTGGCATCACTTCATTATTTACCATATCATCACAAGCATTGGATTTGACTATGGTGGGAGCATGACATATACTTTATATAACTTTTACAACTATATTTTACTATGATGTGAGGAACCTATATTATGATGTAGGTTAGATAGGTTCCTTAAGATTGATATGAGTTATAAGGATAAATATATTTGATTAATAGGAGGTTTATCTAACATACATACTTTTAGATGGTTATACAACATCTTTCATTGTTTACCACCACATTGCAAGCCTTGATACACATCATTATGGGATAGAAAGATATATGTTACACCTTATATCTCATACCATGTTACTACCAACCTTTGATCTGACCATCATAGGATCATGAGATCCTTTGGTATCCCTTCACTATTTACCATATCATTGTAAGCATTAGATTTTATTGTGGTGGGAGTGTGGGATAGACTTTGTATAACTTTTACCACTATATTTTACTATGGCAAGAGGCATCCATATTATGATGTAGGATATATAGTAGCCTCAAGATTGATATGAGGTATAAGGATAAATATATTTTATTAATAGGAGGTTTTGTAGACACTCAGAAACTGACCATTTTGAAGTCAAAAACACATTGGACACTTAACCAACCTTTGAAGCTAGTTAAACTCCCTAGTGGACTTAGCCCACTTTTTAATCTACTAACCTAACCTTTTAACCTACTTCTTTTTAACCATTTTCCACCCATTTTCCTCTCAAACCTCGACCATCGACAGTTAAGGTAACTGAAGATGGTCACCTTAACCATCGATGGTTAGCCTAAATCAATGATGATCAGGTCCCCAACCTGTACCAAATCAATTTATAGATTGAGTGTGAGATTCAATTCACACTCAATTTATTAAATTTCCTTTTGGAAATATAAATTAGCTTTTTGGTACCCAACTTAGCATCTTATTCCACTCCAATAGGCAACTTCTTCCTATAAAAGGAGAGCTACAAGAAAGGGAATGGATCTAAAAATATGTAAGTGCATGCTACCAAAATTTTATTGTAGGTATCCACCCTTACCAAAATTCTACCCAAACTATTCTCAAAAGCTAGAGCACCATTATTCTAGTGGAATTCCTCTAGGTCTTTTCTATCATTTCTTTATCTCATTAATAACAAGTATTTTCCATTTAATGTCTATTCTTTATTTATTCTCTAATGTTTAATAACTTGATTATATTGTACTTTGATTCTATTCTTATTACCTAAAACCTACATCAAATCTCTACTTAACCTAAACCCATATCAAAACCTCTTTCTAACCATTTACCCAGCATATAACCTTTATTTTTTGCATTTTTAGAATTTGGTAGGCAACTGTCGATAGTTAACCCAACCACCATTGGTTACCTAAACCATCAAACATTAGTCAATTTCCACTAGTTACCTATTTGGAACCAAACCAATAACCTTTTTACCCATTGATCAAACATTTGACCA
Organism: Torreya grandis; assembly: GCA_037957365.1. Lineage (NCBI taxonomy): Eukaryota > Viridiplantae > Streptophyta > Pinopsida > Cupressales > Taxaceae > Torreya > Torreya grandis. The sequence continues at coordinate 272,149 of JARHVA010006423.1, forward strand.
AACTCAATTTTCGACCTTCCATCACAAACTAGACTATACTAGACCAGACCTAACCTAACCTAAACATTTCATTTTTATAATTAGCATTTACCTTAATGTTAATTTTTTAATGGATGCATTTCATTTGAAAATTATTTAATTTTTTAGATTTATTACTTTCATGTTATGTAACTTTTCTTTCTTTTATTTATACCAAACCTTTTATCGAAAAAGGGATTGACAACCATCCTAACAAGCTATTACTTTCTTGGATCTAGCTTACACTAGGCAATCCCCCCATATAATTATCTAATCAACAAGTTTCTTTTAGTGATTTATTATCTACAAGTCTTCCTCCCAACTAAATATGAGTACTCACCTTTGTCTGGATCAACATGCATGCACTTTCAACCAGGTACCCGTACACACCCCTTTCTTTCAATTTTACTTCTACTTTCATAAACTAAGAAAAGAAAAGTTAAAATTTGAGTAAAACATTATATCACACCCGGTAGGACCCACCACCTTTATTTTATTAGTTAGCATTATATTCTCTCTCTCTCTCTCTCTCTCTCTCTCTCTCTCTCTCTCTCTCTGTGTGTGTGTGTGTGTGTGTGTGTATTGTTTGCTCATTTGAAGAAATTTGAGTTTTCTTTTGGGATTAAAATAAAACTTGTATCCATTATTTATTTACATTTTTTAGTTCACCTATTAACTTAAAAGGTAAGTAATCTATCATAGATTCACTTTTTCATCACATAGCAAACCTAAACCACTTTCATAACCAACACATCAAAATATACTTGAGACAAGGTCTGACTAGGATTTCACCACCCAATAGTAAACCTTACCCTACCTAGTAATCCCACTTAGATTTCACCACCAAGGGGAGAGACCACTCCATTCTCTAGTGGAATATAAGCCTTGGACAAATGGTATATCTTGGCTAAGTGAACTGACTCAGTTTTAGGATTGTGAAGTGTAGGGAGCAAGCCCTTAATTCTAGGCCATATACCTTGTCTAGTGTACATTCTCTTGATCACCTAATACACTACCTAAAACCATCCTTAGATTTCCTATCTAATACCCAATTTTAAACCAAACTACCCTCATACATTTTTAACTAAGGCATAAGCCAACATGAAATAAAATTTATCCTAGGAGCTAATGCACTTAGTGTATGCATTACTTTCTAGACTTTTTTTCTTATTTAATTTTTTCGAGTTGTGAGGAATAAACCTTATACCACTAAACTTCCATAATTTTGACCTCATTTACCCTCATATCCATTACCTTGTTCGAATGGAAAGCCCTTCTATAACCTTTCCTAGTGATCCTAGCCTTGCTATAATCTTAGAACACAACCCTCTTGCATCCAAGCATCATCTAGGATCTTGAGCTAGCTATGATCCTTACCTTACCTATAATCAACTCAACTCTACCTATCAACCATCAGATTACAATCATTATCAACCCCCAAACCATCAAATACCACCTAAAATAGTTACAATGTTAATGGAAATAATAAGCGAAGTAGAGTTATCTATTTTTAGCACCAACCCTTACCTGTAACCAATAAAATTTCAACTTAAACAAACCAATAACCTATTAACAACCCTTTAACCATTATCTTACCCAAATAATAACCTATCAACATCTACCACATCAATCACCCCACCTTTATCAAAACTTGGGCCATCTACCCCAACCCTCATATCAGTTACCTCAACCCATCTCATTAATCAACCCACCAACCTATCAACCTAACCTATCAACCTATTAACTTAATAAACAACCAACATACCAACATATCAATCCAACCAAACTAATCAAACCAACCCACCTTATCAACATTGCAAACCTTCTCCAACTTATCAACCTTATCAAGTCCAACCAATAACTACCTATCAAACCTACCTAACATATAAAAACTACCTAACCTATCAAACCTACCAAACCTATCAAACTTGCCTAACTTATCAAACCTATCAATCCCACCAAACCACCCACCTCATCAAACCCACCACCCAACTCATGAACTCAAGATCCATTAGTGCACCCTCTTCCTAGGTAGTACACCCCACTAAGGGAATCATATACCTCAATCCTTGATAAATTCTTGGAGTCTTCTATCATTAACCTTCCTCTAATCAAACCCATCAATAATTCTCTTTCAAAAGCAATTTGGTTCATATAAGATGAACTTTTTTGCCCATCATCACACCCATGGACATGGGATAGATATATGTGGCTCTTTTAATAATATCATCCACAAACTTATTAACTATAATGAGGTTTCAAAATATATTCTTTGTGTTTCTTCTGACCTAGCCTTAAACATCATCAAGCAATTAACAAACCAAACTAATCCACTTACCCATGTGGAAACCAACCAAGATCTTCCACTCACATGTATGAAAACTAACCAAACTTTTCCACTTACCCATGTAGAACCAACTAGCCAAACTATTCCACTTACCCATGTGGAACCAACCAACCAACATCTTCCATTTACCCATGTGGAACCAACCAACCTACCTTTTTCCACTTACCACTTCTATGGAACCTATCAATCTAACCTTAATGACTATCAGCCAAACCAAAATGATGATTAGCCTAACCAAACTTACCATTAACCCAACCTTACCTATAACCATTTACCCAACCTTACCTCACCAACCAAACCAAATTATCAAGCCAAAAAAAGAAACTCAACCATTTATCTTACCTCTCCCATATATTCAAACTAATATCTACCCAAAATCAATCAACCATAATCAACATACCTTTCCTTCAACCATAACCAACCTACGTAATCACCTAAACCAAAACTTAGCCTTAAAACCTATCAAGCCTACCCTATCATACCTAAATTAAACCCAACTAATTTCCCATAACTTTGGTGCACTAGAGGAAATCTCACCCAAACCACTACTTGCAAACCTAACCTACTAACCACTAATAATTAACAACCCTAAAGGAGGTGGGTGAAGTCATCTTCACCCCTACTAAAACCTTCTTACTAGCCATCACCTCACCCCAAGATCATTTTACCCTCTTTTGACTATCCAAGGAAAAAGAAAACTAGGGGAAATTCCACTCCATAAGGTTTTGACCATCTGACAACCCAAACCATACCTTTACATTTAACCAAACTAACCCTTGGCATTTTTTCCTAAAAATCATCTATCCAACCAATCCAACCAACCAACCCTACACAAACTACCTAAAAAATCAACCTTATCAACCTTACTCACCTTATATAAACTTATCAACCTACTTAAACAAATATATCCAACCCACCTAACCAAAAAATATTACCCAACCTCATCCATAACTAATCAAAATTTACTTATCACCTATCAAACTTCAACCATAACTGACAAACAAACTGTCAACACCACCTACTCATTTTATGAGTCACCTTCTCCCCCAACCCATTGAAGATTACCCTTCTCTACCAACCTATCCATTGGAAATTACCCTTCTCTACCCACAAAACAACTAACTAAATAACTTTAAACTTAGCCATTCTTGACTACCTTTTACACATTTCTTTCTTATAACTATCTTCCTCCATGAAACTGTCACATAACTAACCTCACCTTTTTATCAACCCATACCTATCCCCATCTACCCAAGAGTCAAAAATTAACTGGGAGACATCTACTCTTCTCATTGACATTACCAATCCATTTAAGCATGGATTTGAGGCATATCAAGCTTGAACCTCTTAAACACTTGGCATTCACATATGTTCCTTGGTTAAACCAAGTTCTTTGTCCTTTGCTGTCTAAATTAAGCTCATCCCTTACTTTCAATCACCTTCATCTCCTTATCTTTAAGGATAACTAATTAAAAATTATATCATGTGATTATCCATCACAAACTTTGCATAATCCTAAGCATGGATACCATAGCTCTACCAATGGAATGATACTCATGGATATTTTTCATCTCTAATTAGATGGAATCCCATCATCATTGTCACTTAAAAACACTTCTTCCACCCATCATCAACCCTCTTATACCATGTCTTTTCCTCCTTAAAGGAAAACCTTAGGCCTATATAGATGGTCCATGTCTCAACTAACATATAAACATTTGGGATACCATAATATCATTTGGGTCAACATATTTAGCATGCAAACTACTCCCTTGAAGAACAACTGCTAAAAACAATCAAAATTTATTGAAATTAAAATATACTTCTCCCTTAAAGAATAGCTATCAAATATAAACAAACCCATACTTAGACCACTCCCTTGAAGGATGGCTAAGTTATCTTTTCCAAAAGAAAATAGTTGAAGCTTCTTGCATCAATTAGCTTTCCTAGAATATCAAAATAAGAAATATAAGACCCTATAAAAAAAACATGTCCCAAGAAAATAGAAATCAGTTTTCATCATTAGACTTCCTACATCGATCATTTTATACCTAGCATATAACATGGACTTATATATCATGGTTCTTAGGTCACCCATAGAAAGGGGAAAACCATCTCCACAAAAAGGTTGGCATACTTATCACCCACTACCTACCATCCATCTCCCCTTTTGTCCTCCATAAATCAAGGGATTTGAGCTTATTTTTTGCTTGGTGATCAAGCTACCTTTTTTAACCATTAAATTACCAACAAAGTAAAAGCATGACAAGGTTTCTATGTTCATAAACCCACCCATATTTCCATCATGGTATTTTTCATTCAAAGAATTTAACCTCCCCCTTTTACTTTCATGATCACTTGGGAGACATATCTTATTCATTTGGAGTCATTGAAATCAAACCATCACCTAATCAACTAAGCAACCCAAACCAAATTCAACCCATCAAACACCAAATTGAAGATAATTACATTTGATCTAAATTCCATGTTGGATCCACCATCCATGGGACTATGTAGGTAGCATCCTCTTTCATAGAACATTAGGATTTAGCTCAACCATCCCTTACCCAATTAACTTAACATAGGGATATGTGTTTTGCTCCTTTTGAGTCATTAAAACCAGCCACTCACCCTTCCACTACACACCTTCAACTTGACCAAGCCCACCTTACCTTTTTTGGAGATCACCTTTCTCCTTACTTGCCCAACCCTTTTACCATCATCATACGCAACTAACAACCTATCAACACCAACCTAACAATTATTTTTAAAAATCTCAACTTCAACCTATCAAACCCCATAAACCATTGGGTTATACACCCCCAACCACCATTCTAACCTACCTTGTCAGCATTACCCAACTACACTTATCAACCTTTCAAACTAATAAAAATTATCCTAACTTATCTACCCAACCACCTACTATCACACCTTATCAACTCAGCCTAATCTATCAAACCAACTTATTCAACCAACCTTATCAAATCAAATGCTTGCCTACCAATCAAACTTCCACCCAAACTTACCTACCATGATTAAAACACCTATCTATCCAACCCTTATCAATTGATCTTACCCACATATTCAACCAACCTAATCCAATCAACCTAATGTATCAAGTCCAACTTCACCCACCTTATCAAAATTATCACCCCAAACCAAACCAAGTGGTACACTCAAATGGAGAAACCCATTTATACATCATCCAAATTATTTTGGAGTCACCCTCTCCCTCAAACTATGGAGCTTACCCTTCTCTACCAACATATTTGAGAGTCACCTTCTCCCTTAATTACCTTTTTTCACCTACCCATTTAACCACTTACACTTCAACATTGGCCATTTTTGACTTGACCTATTCAAATATTTTATGACAACCTTGCTTTGGTCATTTTGACCATATAGACCAACCTTTCCATGTTGAAAATTTGAATTTACACCACCTTGTGCACAACCAACCAAACCATTTATGTTTTTCTTGGGAACACTTTTGATCTTAGATACCCAAGTAAACACTAACCCTATCTAGGAGATGTGATAAAACTAACCTGATCAGCTATGACCAATGTTGGTGACCAATTACATTGTCATTTATCCTAGAAACTGACCTTATTGTTACCAACATGGTAATATTCATCTTTTCATGATTTTGACTATCACACTTCATTGTATTTTGTGTTCATGTTTGTGTCTCAAATGCCCAACTTCACCTTTTTATCACCCAACTTATGACTCATCATCTACCATTTATCAAACCCTGACCCAATTTGACCTTCACCTCATTAATTTCTAGTTTGAGGATGAACACCTCCTCCCATACTCAAGGTAATTAGACCTTTTGGATATGACCCTTATCCATAAACCTTTACCTAAACTAAACCACATGATCTTTAATTTGGGCCAGCCCATTTGAATATCACTACCTTACCCTCATAGCACACCTATTCTCCAGAACCCACCCATGAACCATTCAAGAACTACATTTAGCTTGAATTTATTTTTCAATATTAAAACCATGGAACTATGTAGGCAACATTCATTTGCATAGTACAACTAGAGTCAACTCGACCATCACCCTTCACCTTTAACCAACTTGATATGCTTTTGTTTTTTATCTTATTGACCCAAAGCCACATAATAAAAAGGGGGAAAATGTATAAACTCAAAAACTAACCATTTTTTATGCTAAAAACAACTTAGACACTTAACCAACCTTCGGAGCTAGCTAAATTCCCTAGTGGATTTAACCCCATTTTTAATGTACTAACCTAACCTTTTAACCAACTTATTTATAATAATTTTCCACTAATTTTTATTTCAAACCTCAATCACTAATGGTTAGGGTAACCATGTATTTTCACCTTAACCATCAGTGATTAGCTTAAACTATTGGTGGTCAGGTCCCTGTCCTATACCAAATCAATTTATAGATTGAGTGTAAGATTCACTTCACACTCAATTTGGGAACTTTCCTTTTTGGTGATATAAATAAGCTTTATAGCACCCAACTTAGTATATCTATCCCTTACCTACTTAGCAACTTATTCCACTCCAATGGGAAACTTATTCTTATAAAAGGAGAGATATAAGAAGGGGAGTAAATCTAAAAATTTGTAAGTGTATGCTGCCAAAATCTTCTTTCAAGTATCCATCCTTATCGAAATATTACCCAAACCATTCTTAGAAGTTGGAGTACTAATTCCTCTAGGTCATTTCTACCTTCTCTTTATTTCACTGATAATAGGTATTTTCCATTTGTTGTCCATTCTTTGTTTCTTCTCTAAAGTTTAATAACTTTATTAGATTCTATTTTTATTACCTAAAACTTGAATCAGATCTATACATAACCTAAACCCATATCAAAAACTCTTTCTAACCATTTACCCAACCTACAACCTTCATTTTCTACATTTTTAGAATTTAGTAGGCAACCATCGATGGTTAGCCCAACCATTGTTGATTACCTAAATCGTCAGCAATTAGTCAAATGATGTTGGTTACCTTAACTACCTATAGTTATCCCAACCATCATCATTTACCTATTTGTAGACAAAATGGTAACCTTTTTACTCGTTGATCAAACCTTTGACCACACTCTATTTTTTACCTTCTATCAGAAACTAGACTAGACTAGACCTAACCTAACCTAGCCTAAACATTTATTTTTTATAATTAGAATTTACCTTAGTGTTAATTTGTTAATGCATGCATTTCATTTGAAAAGTATTTATTTCATTATATTTATTACTTTTATGTTGTGCATCTTTTCCTTCTTTTATTTATATCAAATCTTTTATGAAAAAGTGGATTGACAACCATCCTAGCAAGTTATTACTTTCTTGGATCTGACATATGGTAGGAAATCCCTCCATATTATTGTATAATCAACAAGTTTCTTTTAGTCATTTCTTGTATGTAGGTCTTACTCCCCAGAAAAAGAGGAGTACTCACCTTCATCTGGATCAACACATGCAGACTTTCAACTAGGTACCCTTACACAGCCCTTTCTTTTAGTTTTACTTCTACTTTCATAAACTAAGAAATAAAAAGTTAAAATTTGAGTAAAATAGGTTTATTTAACCTATATACTTCTAGATGGTTATACCACATGTTTCACCTCTTACCGCCACCCCATAAGCCTTGATACACATCATTGCAAGATGGTAATATACATGTTACCCCTTATACCTTATACCATGTTACCACCAACCTTTGATTTGACCATCATAGAATCATGGGATCCATTGGTATCCCTTCACTATTTATCATATCATTACAATCTTTGGATTTGACTATGGTGGGAATGTGGGACATACTTTATATAAATTTTATCATTTACCACTATCTTGCAAGACCTTTGAACTATCATGGGGCTATAGTATGTGTTATCTATTAGCTTAACCCTTACCACCATATTGCTATTTGTCTTCTTGTCCATTATGGGATTACAGTGAACCTTTACTATTTACTCTTAACACATCACTACAGGTCAACAATTTATTTATCATGGGGTCATAGTGAAATATTATATGCTACTCAAACTCTTACTACTAGCCTACAGATTAATTTTGAGACCTCTACAGGGCTACGACAACTAGTCTCTGTATACTGTAACATTACAAGTGAAGTTCTTACATACTACATGGAAGGGGTAACTATCTTTTAACTTCCTTTAGTTCTCATACACCAACCAAATATATTTGAATGTACTATGGGGTTGTAGTAAGAGACAAAAAAAACATTAATGATCGAAATATAAATGTCTTTCACATGGACATGATGTGTGATGCTTATGAATGACTCCTAGAATAATTGTAAAAGGAATATGGACTCCTAGGATGAATTTTATGAATTTTGGAAGAAATGCCTCAAAGAAATGTGGTCTCATGGTGATGGAATTCCATGAAAAATGCCATGACAAGTGAATTGTTATGGATTTCTATGGAATTCCATCACCATGAGACCACATATATTTGATGTATTTTTTCAACTGGTTCACTGCCTTGTCTATGATATTTCTTACAATTATGCTTTGATAGATTTTTTCCAAATATCCATAGCTTGTTTGAAAACACTTTTTTTAGGATTTTATCCAAAGCAACAAGGTAGTGAACTGTAAGATAAATTGGCTTGGTAGACATGTATGAAAAATTTTATATCATAGACAAGGCAATGAACTATTTAGAAAAATGCCTCAAATAAATGTGCTCTCATGGAATGCCATGATTAAAAAAATGCAATTGGTAGTTACTCCTAGTTATTAGTTATGCAATGTGAATTAATTGCATAATTGATTAGGTTGACTTTGTAAAAACTATATTGTAATTAAAATTTTGTCATCTATAAACATCTAGTTATTAGTTATTAAATGTGAAGTAATGCTTTGAGTTTGAAATATGTGTAATGCAATGTAATCAATAATTTGAATATAAACAACAAAAATCTATTTTTTATAGTTCATTAGTTAAACTCTCTATTTTATTTTCTCTTTATAACTCTATTTCTATGAAAATGTCTTTCAATTAAAAAATATTTTTTTCTCTTAGTCTCTAATTTTATACATTTTTTTAAAATTATGATTTTTTCTTGATATTTTCAAAAAACCTTAAACTTTTGGTTTGCCAAATTTTTCCACAAAATATTTTTGTTTCTATGTTTGGAACATAATAAATGGATCAAAATCAAAGGTTCACAATGGATCAATACCATGCATTTGATGAGAGAGTAGCCAATGAGATGGACGTAGACAAATATCCGTGTCCATGTAATGACTATCTTGGTGGAAAGGTGAGAAAAAGAAATCTGGTTTATCGACATATGATAAGATATGGGCATAGTGGTATAAGCCCTTGATATTACAATTATTATGAAGATATGTTATAATTTTAGAGTGTGAGAGATGAAGAGGCAAAAAACATATATGAAGTAGCACCAAACATAGATGAAGAGGCATTAATGTTAGATGAAGGGTTTGAAGTTGATAGAATGTTGAATGAGGGTATAAATGATGATTGGGCCAAGTTGATGGAGGATGATTTAAATCCTATGTATGATAATTGCATGTTAAATCCTTTGAAAACAATCCTTAAAATTTTTAACTTACAAGTGGTGTTTGGTTGGACAAATGAGAGTGTATATTAGTTATTAGCATTATTAAGTTCATTGTTACCACCTGACTCCACATTGCTAGTAAAATGAAGTCAATGTAAAAATAAAATCACTAATATAGGCTTAGGGTATGAAAACATCCACATGTGTGAATGGTTGTGTATTATTTCACAATAATCTTGCAAGCGAGAGTGAATGTCTGAAACGTCATGAAGCTAGGTATAGAAAAGGGTTGAAATCAGCTATGGTTCTTAGAAAGGTTCTTCATCACTTTTTGATAATCCAAAAATTAATCCAAATGTATATGTGTAGATATATTGTTGAATTTATGTAATGTCATGCCCAAAATAAGAGAACTGATAGAAAATAATGACATGTGTATGATTCTAAGAAATTGATGGAATTTGATAATAGATGGCCTAATTTTTATCAAGATCCTTGTAATATAAGGTTGGATTTGGCTCTAAATTGGGTGGAACCCTTCTTAGATCAAAGTAATAAATGGTCAACTTGGCCAGTGTTTTTAATAAATTATAACTTTCCTCCATGGTTAGTAATTAAACCATTTTTCTTAATGCTATCATTGATTATACCAAGAAAGAAATGTGTGACCTTAGATACAATCAATTCTTATCTAGAGACATTATATGATGAGATAATGGAATTATGTAATTTAATTGAAGTAATTCAATCTTTAAGGGATGGTCATTCAATCAAATTCACTTTAATAACTTCCTTATTATTTAGGATTCATGATCTTCCTATATATGGCACATTGTCTAGTCTTAGTGGTCATGGATATCATGGATGTCTTTATTATAACTTTAAATATTTTTGGAGGCACTAAAGAAGTTTTCATAAGTGTATTTATTTTGGACATCATGTTTACCTTGAAATGGATCATCCATATCATCAACAAAATCATGTTTCAATGGTCAAGAAGAGAATCATGAAGCACCATTGCTAATAATAGGTGATTACATTATTGAGAATGGACAAAAAATAATGTCATTTATTGAAAATGATGGGATTGAGGGTAGTATATATGATATATGTAATAAAATTAGTGTAAAATGGTTATTAAAATTCTATAAGTTACCATACTTTAAGGATATAGACATTAGGCATACTATTGACTTTATGCATACTGAGAAAAATATAGACAATGTTATTATAGAAACTCTTTTTTGTGATTTTGATATTATATCATCATGTCAATACTTTCAAAAACTAAATATTCATTAAAATATTTGGGTTGAAAAATGTGATAATGAAAAATAAAGAAAAGCTAGTGATATTTATGTCTAGACAAAGGAACAACGTGCACAATTCTTATAGTTGATATCTTGGACTCCCTTTCCCACTAGATATGTAAGTAGGAGTATTAGAAGCCAAAATAACATTAATGGCTTAAGAGTCCTAAAGACCCATGACTATCATGTCCTAATCAAGAATATTTTACATATTATGGTAAATATATCAAGTTTGGAAAAGTGGCCAAGATTGGAAATTATAAGGTTGGGCCTAATATTAAAGAGAATGAGTTTCCATGTATTAGATCCAGAGAACTTTGATAGTTTGAGGGAGGATGTTATTAAAGTCCTTTGTCTATTGGAATGGGAATTTCCACCAATAATCTTTAACATTTATATGCATCTTTTGATACATCTAGAATATGAACTAGATTATTGTGGCCCAATAAAAATGAGATGGATATATCCTATAGAAAGATATATGAAGGTTTTGAAAAAAATTGTTCCTACTAGGGTAAAACAAAAAGGTGACATGTCTGAGGGATATCCAATGCAGAAGGCCATGGGATTTCACATAGAATATATGAAGGATTTTTTAATGTCAATCAACATGTATGAGATGATGATGAATATGAGACAATTATAGGTTAAGTATTATAAATCAATGGATGTAACTTCAAGCTATCACATCAAGAAAGAAGTGTGATACATGCATATATTCTTCAAAAAAAATGTTCATTCGATAAGTGGCATAAGTTAAAAAAATATAGAATAATTTATGTACTCAATTGAATGTACACATTTATATTATTAATATTACTATTTGTACATTAATATTCTATGTAGAAAATATGAAGAAGATATTCAAGCTTGGATGCAACATTGACCTCAAAGGCACAGACATCATGATCTACTTGGAGGTGATTCTTTTCCAAATTTTGAAAAATGGATTGTTAATACACTCAGTGATGCAAAAGAAGAAGGTCAAGATATAAAAATGGAGGAAAGTGATCTTTCAAAAACTCCACATTTATGTGCTATGAATTTTAGTGGAACATGGGCCTATGATAGTCATTTAAGAGTGGAATAAAAACACAAAGGAAAGATAAATTGGGATTTTGTTGTTAGTGCTTAATTTATTCAAAAAAATGAGAATAAATTTTATGTTGGGTTAATTGAAGAAATTATTCAAGTGCATTTTTGTGAAAATAGTCCTATATTATTAGAATGTAAGTGTATATGACCATTTGTTGTACAATTTGATGAGTATGTATTTATACGTGCAAATACAAGACAATCTTTATCAAATACAGATGAGTTGTATGTTTCCCCTCTTCAAATGAACCAATAATTTATAATTGATGATGTAAAAACCCTAGGATGGTCATATGTCATTCAAAAATAGTTTTGTTCTAAAAAACAATTAATGGAAGTTGTTGATATCATGCTTGATGGGCAATATGTTAATTTACAAGAAACATTCAAAGAAGTAGATGAAGATGATGGTGGAGTGTTTGAAGAAGATATTTTGGTTAGCAATGAAGAGATTAGGAGAGATAATTTATTACATGTCATAGATGAGGATGAGGAAGAAAATCAAGTAGATATATACATGAGTGATCAGGATTCATAAGTGTCAATATCTAGCTAAAACAAAGGATAATCATATTGATAGTCTGATACTTATAACTGTAAACATCTTCTCAATTTATGACTACAAATTAATTTTTAATCTATAAATTAAATTCTATTTTAAGTTTCCATTTGTAGTTATCATTGGATTAGTTATTCAATAGTTATCAACTTATGAACTCAATAAAGTTTTACTAATTCAAGTTGTTGATTTATACATTATTGTTTATTTGGACATTAGGAAATGAAGAAAAGGACGGTAAGGTGAAAATTAGTCAATGATAATGAGAATAATGCTGAAATTTCATTGACAGATTATTAGTGCTTTGGTAGAGAAGAAGTGGCCAAAAATAATGAATATTTATCATGTCTTAGTTTGATAAACAAGAAAGTTGTAAATCCATTAAGTCTTATATTATTTGTTTAATAATGTTTAATGAAATTTTATAGGCAAGATATTTATGTATATAAGACATAATATGACACCATTTTTCATTTATAGGAAAGAAAAAATTGTAAAGAAAATGTAGAGAAAATATAAAAAGAAAGAAAAGATATAATTCCACCATCTCGTAGAAGCCAAAAAGTTCATGATTCAACAAATTTAGTTGGTGAAAATAATAGTTGTGATGATGCAAAACTTGATATAACATATGGTGATGTGAAACCTAATATAAAACATGGTGATGTGCATCCTAATACAACAAATGGTGATGTGTAGTCTGATTTAGCACATGGTGACATGCATCATCATGACTATCTCTTAACATAAAATCTAAGAGAGATTATTTAAAAACATCAAATCAAAGGAAAAATTAGTTTTCAAATGATTTATTTAACATTATAGGATGTGTTTGAAGTGAAATATATGGAGACTAATATTGATATACCTACTCATGCCACACTTAATGTGGCCAAAGAGCATGAAGTTCTAATTAATGAAAGTCATGAAGACAGACCGCTTGCATCTATTTTGCCTCAGAGTTCACATTTTGTATCTTAAATTTTTGATGGAACTAGTGAATCAAATAGAAATACTAGTAGTGGTTTAATATAAGATGTGTTTGATTTTGTCAAAAGAAAATATCGAGTCAAGAATTGTATAGAACTATAAAGAGGAATGAAAAAGAAATAAAATTATAAGGAAAGAAGCCATTCTTAGTTGAGGTATTGAAAGATGGTGAGCACATTGGGCCAAATGTTGTAAAGTTGGCCTTTGAGTTGGGTGTAAGATGTAGGGCCCATTTAGATATTTGAAAATCAAGTTTTGTAGAGCAAGATCAATGAACTATGGAAAATAATATACAAAAAATGGAAAATGCTTTTGAGACTGCTAGTGGACAAATATCTAGAAAATATTACAAGCAAAAGATGAGAATTTTGATGAACAATTTTACATACAATTGCAAAAAGTAATCATGGAGAGAAAAGAGAGGTTAGACTCAAATTTATCTCCCAAACAGTGGGAGGTATTCAAATAAAGTATGCATTCCAAAGAATATTAGGCAAAGAGTAATAGAATAAAGAGAGCAAGAGATAATTTGAGGGTTGGATATACATTTGGCTGAGGCAAGTTGTAGGCCAAAAAGGACAAATTTTTACTAAGTGTATGAATTTTTGGTTCAATTTACATTGAGTTAATTTTTTCAATTTTTTATTAAACTGACTATATGTAAAAATTGACATTGTATTTTAGGTATAAAATAGTAATAAAGAAGTAGGTACGAAATATATTGTCAATTATATGGCATCACTAGATTGACTTAGTAAATCTAAGAGTGGGATGAAGTGGAAATCTAGTTTGTCAACAAAGATTTCACATCCATATGTTAAATTCCTAGTAAGACCCTCTCTATATCATGTCAACTCAAACGAAGGGTACCAATAGATAATGAGTTACATACTCAGTCTCACTCATTAAGTTTCATAATTGGTTGCATCCATTAACCCTATAATTTCTATATGGAATGAGCATAAATCCATGGATTTAGATGAGGTAAGAGGTTCTATTTATCTCATTTCTTCTTATTTGGAAATTTTGTATACAAATACCTCTTAATATGTAGACTATGGAAATATGAGTGTAGGAGAATCCAACCCAATTTATTTATTGTTGGAATGATCCATAAAATGTTGTTTTGGATAAATTTATAGCTTGCATTCTTTACTTGACTATTGAATGCTTTGTATATTTTTTCCATGATGGTTAAACCACATGCAAAGCAATTTTATCAAAGCATTAGGAAAACAAAAATTCCTTCATGATGTCAATATGGCTACTAATATTGATAGTGATTATGATGAAATAGAAAAGAACGTATAGCACAATCATCATAGTTGTGCTGAATTAGTTGAGTTAATATAATATTTGTCAATTATTTATCCCAATGTTATGGCAGCCTTCATGCTTAAAATGTTCTTTTGGACCAAAAATTATATCTTTTACATTCTTTAAGTTGTAATTTAATCTATCTCAATGTTTTTTCATTATTCTTTTGGACAAAAAATTATACCTTTTACATTCATTAAGTTGTAAGTTAATCTGTCCCAATATTTTGTAATTCTTCATGCTTAAAATGTTATTTTTGAAAAAATTTATAGATTTTTCCTTCTTTACTTGACTTATATTTTTTTCATGATGATTAAACCATATGTAGAGTAATTATATAAAATTAGAATTAAAATAAAAAGGCCCTATCAATAGACCTCTCTACAAAACTATATAGCTTCATGTCAATGTTGATAGTGATAATTATGATGATGAACTCGATGAGCATTTGCATGATATTCATAGTATAACTAATCATTTTTTACTTGAGGTGAGTTCTATGAAACCACATGTAATTAGGTACTATTCAAGTAACTAATTTTACATAGAAATAACCCATGCAATAAGGCCTTGAACTTGGCTTCATTATTAGTGCCTTCTAGAACTGGTTTAGAAGAAGTGACTAAAGTTCTTACTTATTAATTCCTAATTATACATCTTGCCGCTAAAGCCCCTAGATTACCTCTAATTGATCCAACAAAATTTAACATTACCCATCCTATTGGTGGATCTCTCCTAACTACTTGTTGACATTTTTCTTTTTTATTCTGACCTTCTAAGGCAAAATAAGGGTGGATTCTCAAACCACCCCATTAGAGCCTCATACTAGCATCCCAGTCTGAAAAAACTACCTCCTTTAACCTAAATATAGTTTAATTTATTGTTAACTATTTCAACAATAGTTGATTTAATCTTGTTTTGGAGGTATTTGAGACTCATTTATTTATCTTGGAACAATCTTCTATTCCATTTCTTCTATAGTTCCTAGATTAGAATTGTGGGACTTATCAACCATAAACAATGATAAGTAGAATATCTTTTGATATTGGGTCAATATTGGAAAAAAGTCATTATATCATTAGGAAGGGCACTCTTCCATCCTAACTTTGTGCATAACCACCACAAACATTCAAAAGAGAATTGATAGCCAAGAAGAATGTGATCCACTGTCTCCTTTTAGGATCTACATAAAGGACATCAAGAAGGACAATAGAAACTCATCTTCCTAAATCTTTCAATATTTAGAATCCTTTTCTTCAAAGCTACCCAAGTGAATAATACCTACTTTAGGAATTCCAAACTTATTCTAGAAATATTGAAGAGGGATGATGCTCTTCATATATCCTTATGTCTTTACTATACTTATATAGCGTACCTTAACTAAATAAATTCCAGCCTTTGAACCCCACCAAATAATGGAGTCCTATCCTTGTCTAAAAAGCAATGTTTTTTTCTTTAGTTGTTGATTGAGACTATCCACCTTCTAGGAGTTAAAATTGAATATTGAAAAATCCCTCCATTTCTAGCCTACACCTCCTACTCAATCTAGAATTATGTAATCTTTAAACTTGGTCCCCCAAACCCTGGAGAGGGTCTCCTTGATATGCAAAATTTTTAGAATGTCATCTAATTTTGGATATACTACCCAATAATTAGACCAAAATTTAACTTTATTAGCATCATGAACATCCCATGATATTAAATCCATTATGATTGATTTGAAATTATTCATGAAGTTCCATATCCTTGATCATTTTGGGGTGTTTATGACTATCAAAATCCCTTCTAAAGAGACATTGCCTAAATATTACCTATTCAAAATGTCATCCCATTTAATGTGGGTTCCTTATGCATCCTCCAAATTAGTTTGGCTCCTAATATGTTATTTTGAATTTCCTTATTTCTCAATCTAACCACACCTTCTTTGGATCTACAAAGCTTACCCCAAGCCACAAGAGTTATCTTATCCCTCTCCTCTGTGCCTTGCCAAAAAAAATTCTGCATGAGTTAATCAAGTTTGTTCTGTACCCCTTTTGGAAGTACCGAGTAAGACATGATATAGATTGCCATGGTTAAGATAACCAATTTGATAATTGTAAGTATCCCAACCCATGACATCCATTTTCATTTCCAAGAAGTAATTTTATCCCATATCTTTTGGATCAAACTATCCCAAAAGGTCGAAGATCTCAAGCCTTTGGTTATGGCTTGTGCTCATAGGGAAACCCTCCCTATTATTGGGATCTGTCTTATGCTTAGGCCCTTGGTTCTTATGTCCAAGTTTAATTATGTTTTCTCCTATTAAAATATTCTCACTTTGACTCACTTCAACTCTGCCATATCCTAAATTTACATCAACACCTCGTGAATTCCCTTTTTTCAAGTGACTATTTTCTTCCTGAAGAATCTAGAATTGGTTCAAATTTACTATGAAAGTATGTATGTGATCATTACCTCACTCTATTTTTATAATATAATGTGTGTTTATATCTAAATATAATGTGATTTTTTTTTGTAAACATTTATTGATACACTCCAAGAAGGGGATAAAGTTTAGGTGTTGGATCTATTTAATGGTGTTATTATGGACATTGGGCAAATTCACTCACTGTCTATTATACATGGACTCAAATTGAAAGGAACAAGAAATGAAAATGTAAATATTTTAAAGGTACCACATAACATAACCCTTGATTATGAAGAAAAAATAGATTGAGTTGTCAATCTGAAAGAGAAAGAAGGGATCTTCACACAGTGGCTACTAAAATATTTAAAAAAATGACATGGTTGATGTTTATCATGTACTAGCTGTTAGATAGTTTGGCCCACTACTTTATGAAATAGTTTGAATGTGTTTTTAAATGATATTATTAGTGTGTTTTTTCTATTTTGGATCTTTACAAGCAAAAAAAGGCATTGTAACTCAATTTTCGCAGTCATAGTACTGAGAAACACACTTTGCATTAACACATTTTTCAAAGCAAAGACACATATTTATGTCTTGTATCTATTGTAACAACAACTTTTCTCAATAAATTTTTTTTATTTTACCTTGTTAATAGCTATTTGATTATGTATAAATTAATTATTGATTATGTTTTTCTATGTTTTATGTCATATGTTTTGAAGTATCATCATTATGTCATATGTTTGGTGGCACCTATATCTAATACCCACACATTTATTAATTCATATTGAGTTTCAAATTGGAGTAATCTATATTCCCTAATGTTTTAAATGTTGATTCATGAGAAATATTCATGGATTTATCATAGTCATGCTCTACATATTGAGTAGAATAATATTTATGCATTGTATGTGGTCTATGAATAAAATTAAGGATCACTGGCATAAAGCATGGGCAATTTAAAAGTCTCATGGCCACATGAATCCAAAACTATTGTTAGTGATATAATTAGAGGTGACATAATTATTTTCCAACATAATTGGAGCTACTTTTCTTATACCTAATATTAAGGTACTCATATTACTTAATTGGAGGTGACTTAAGCAATTTGTAGCATAATTGGAATTACCTTTCTTGCACTTAATATTATGACTTAAATTATTTCATAATCTTGTCAGTTATAAATTAATAAATAATTTAATGGATTATTAATTAGTACAGTATATGAAAAATATAAAATAGGATTCTAAAATTTCACATCTCTTTAAATTTTTAGATAGATATATTTAAAATATTTGTATTACTACTACTTATGCATCTAATGGAAGTTGAAAAGATACACCTGGCTATAGAATGTAACAAGGAAAATAGTGTAATGGGTTTTTGTAATCCATATTTAAAGTTTTCTAAATTATTATTTAAATAAGAGATCATTTACAATTACATTGATTAAATGTTTGTGCAACTAAGTTTCCCCAAAAATTCAACAAATGTGATCAGGACACAATGATGACTAGTGAAATTAGTGAATAAAAATGACTAAATATACTACTAAATTGATCAAAGCGATGACTAAAATTAATGACTAGCTACACTAATAATGGGAAAAAATTAGTGAATAAAAATGACTAAATTAATGACTAAATATATCAGTGAATAAAAAATATGACTAAATAAGTGACTAGATTACAATAATCAATGAATAAATATACTACCAAATAGATCAATCAAAACAACCAATAAATGACTAAAAATGGTTTATTCATCAATTTGATCATGTTATAAATGATTGAAAATATATTACTTATGGTCATATGATCATGCTTGATCATTTATATGTAGTTTTTAGTAGTTTTTTATTCATATATTATTGTTTTTGTACTAGTGCTAACAATACTTTCTAGGCTAAATTCCACATAAAAGTGCCTCACATGTACCATAACTCTACTTTGTTAAATTCCTAGGAGGGGAATGAAGATAATTCAAGTCAATTCAAAGCTATTTAAATCCATGACCATCATGTCATAATCAAGAATATTTTACATATTATGGTAAATATATCAAGTTTGGCAAAGGGACCAAGATTGGAAATTATAAGGTTGGGCCTAATATTAAAGAGAATGAGTTTACATGTATTAGATCCTTTGAAATTTGATAGTTTGAGGGAGGAGGTTGTTGAATTCCTTTGTCTATTGGAATGGGAATTTCTGCCAACAATCTTTAACATTTCTATGCATCTTTTGATACATCTAGAATATGAACTAGACCATTATGGCCTAGTAAGAATGAGATGGTGTATCATATAGAAAGATATATAAAGTTTAAAAAAAAAAAAAAATTTACTATGCCAAAATTGAAAGGTGACATGTCTAAGGGATATTCAATGTAAGAGGCCATGTCATTTTACACATAATATATGAAGGATTTTTAAAATATCAATCAACATGTATGGGATGATGATGAATATGAGAGAGTTATAGGTAAAGTATTAGTAGGTAATGGATTTTGCTTCAAGATATCACATCAAGAAATAAGTATGCTACATACCTATATTCTTCAAAACACGTGTTCATTTGATAAGTGGTGTAGGTAAAAAAACATTATAGAATAATTTATTTACTCAATTGCATTTACACATTTATATTATTAATATTACTATTAGTACGTTAATATTCTATATATAAAATATGAAGAAGAGAATCAAGATTGGATGCAACATCGATCTCAAAAGTGTAGACATCATGATTTGATTGGAGGTTATTCTTTTCCAAAATTTGAAGAATGGATTGCTAATGTAGTCAATGATGCAAAAGAAGGTCAAGATATAACAATGGAGGAATGTGAGCTTTCATGATCTCCACAATTATGGTCTATGAATTTTGGTGTAATATAGGCCTATAGTAGTCATTTAAGAGTGGAAGAAAAACACAAAGGAAAGACAAATTGTGATTGTGTTAGTGCTGAATTTATTTATGAAAATGAGAAGAAATTTTATGTTAGAATCATCCAAGAAATAATTCAAGTGGATTTTGGTGAAAATAGTCCTATATTATTAAAATGTAAGTGGATCTGACCATCCATGGTACAATTTGATGAGTATGGATTTGTACGTGCAAATATAGAACATTTTTTATCAGAGATATATGAGCTATATGTTTTCCCTCTTCAAATGAACTAATAATTTATAATTGATGATGTAAGAATCCTAGGATGGTCATATGTCATTCAAATAGAGTCTTGTTCTAAAAAGGAAATCATGGAAGTTGTCGATATAGTGCCTGATGGGAAATATATTAATTTACAAGAAACATTTGAAGAAGTGGATGAAGATGATGGAGCGTTTGAAGAAGAGATTTGATTAACAATGTAGAGATTGGGAGAGAGAATGTATTACATTTCATAGATGAGGATGAGCTAGAAAATCAAGTAGATGTAAATAGGAGTGATTAGGATTCATAAGTGTCAATATCTAGTTGAAACAAGGGATAGTCATATGATAGTTTGATACTTGTAATTGTAAACATCTTCTTGGTTTTTGACTACAAATTATTTTTAATATGTAAACTAAATTCTATTTTAATTTTCCATTTGTAGTTATCAATGGATTATAAAGTCAACAATTATCAACTTATGAACTTAATAAATTTTTACTAATTCAAGTTGTTGATTTATACATTATTATTTATTTATAATTCAAAAAATAAGGAAAAGTAATGTAAGGTGAAAATTAGTTGATGGTAGTGATAATAATTCTGAAATTTCATTGACAAATTATGAGTACTTTCATAGAGAAAAAGTGGCCATGAATAATGAATATTTATTGTGTCTTGGCTTAACAGACATGCAAGTTATAAATCCACTAAGTAGTATATTATTTGTTTAATAGTGTTTAATTAAATTTTATAGGAAAGAGATTTATGTATATAAGACATAATATGATTTTTTTAAAATTTTATAGGCAATAAAAAGAGTGCAAAGAAAATGTAGAGAAAAAAAGGAAAGAAAAGATATAGTGCCACCATCTTATAGAAGCCAACACATTTGTGATTCAACAAACATCATTGGTAAAAACAATAATTGCGATGATGTGCAATTTAATATAGCATATGGTGATGTGCAACCTAATATAGCACATGTTGATGTGTAGCATAAAATAACACATGGTGATGTGTATCCTTATATATCATGTGGTGATGTACAATGTCATCATGATCTCTTAACACAAAGTCTAAGAGAGATTATTGAACAACATCAAAGCAAAGCAACAACTAGTCTACAAATGAATTATTCAACATTAAAGGATGTGTTTAAAGTGAAATCTATAGATTTTGATACTAATCTACCCACTCATGCCACATCTAATGTGTCCAAGGAGCATGAAGTTCTGATTAATGAAAGTCATGAAGAGAGACTACGTGCATCTGATGTGCTTTAGAGTGCACCTGTTGCATCTAGAACTTTTGATGGAAATAGTGGATCGACCAAAAATACTAGTAGTGGTTTAATAGAAGATGTGTTTACTTTTCTCAAAAGACAAAGATTGAGTCAAGATTTGTAAATGTCTATAGAGATGAATACAAAAGAAATAAAATTAGAAAGCAAGAAGCCATTCTTATTTGAGGTATCGAGAGATGGTGAGCCCATTAGGCTAAATGCTACAAAGTGAGCCTCTAAATTGGGTGTAATATGTAGGGCCCATTTGGATATTTACAAATCATGTTTTGCAGAGAAAGATCCATGAATTATGGAAAATTTTATACAAAAAATGGAAAATTCTTTTGAGACTACTAGTGGACAAATCTCTAAAAAATATTAAAAGCATAATTTTGATGAACAATTTTATATACAATTGTAGAAAAAAATTCATGGAGGGAAAAGATAGGTTAGACTCCACTTTATCTCCCAAACAATGGGAGGCATTAAAAGAAAGTATGAATTCCAAAGAATATTTATCAAAGAGTAATAAAGGTAAGAGATCAAGAAAAAATGTGAGGGTTGGATATACATTTGGTCGAGGTGGGTTGTAGGCCAAAATGGACAAATTTATAGTAAGTGTATGGTTTTTTGGTTCATTTTACATTGTGTTATTTATTTCAATTTTTTTATTTAACTAACTATATGTTGAAATGGACATTGTATTTTAGGTAGAAAATAGTAAAAGAGAAGCCGGTGCAAAAGATATTGTCAATTATATGGCAGCACTAGATTGACCTAGTAAATCTAAGAGTGAGATGAAGTGGAAATCTAGTTTGTCAATAGATATTTCATATCCATATGTTAAATTCCAAATAGGAGCCTATATATATCATGTCAACTCAAATGAAGGGTAGTAATAGGTAATGAGTTGTATATTCAGTCTCACATAACAAGTTTCATAGTTGGTAGCCTCCATTAACCCTATGATTTTGGTATAAAATGAGCATAAATGCATGAATTCAGATGAGGTAAGAGGTTATATTGATCTCATTTATTCTTGTTTGGAAATTATGTATACAAAGGGATCTTAATATGTAGATTATGGAAATATGAGTGTAGGATAATCCAACTAAGTTTCTTTATTATTGGAGTGATCCAAAAAATGTTCTTTTGGACAAATTTATAGCTTGCACTATTTTCTTGATTATTAAATGCTTTGTATATTTTTTTGCATGATGGTTAAACCACATGCAAAAAAAATTTATCAAGGAAGTAAGAAAATAAAATTTCCTTCATGATGTCAATAGAGCTACCGATATTGATAGTCATCATGATGAACTGGATAAAAATACATAGTACAATCATCATAATTGTGTTGAATTAGTTGAGGTAATATAATAGTTGTCAGTTATTTATCCCAATGTTTTTTCATTCTTCATGCTTAAAATGTTCTTTTAGATAAAAAATGATATCTTTTACATTATTTAAGTTGTAAGTTAATCTATCTTAATTTTTTGTCATTCTTATTTTAGATAAAAATTTATAGCTTTTGGATTCTTTAATTGACTTATATTATTTTTTTCATGATGATTAAACCACAAGTAGATCAATTATATGAATCCAGAATGAAAAGAAAAAGGTCCTATCAATAGAGATATCTTCAAATTTATATAACTTCATGTCAATGTTGATAGTGATAATTATTATGATGAACTTGATGAGAATGCACATGATATTCATAGTATACGTAGCCACATTGAACTTGAGGTGAGTGATATGAAACCATATGTAAGTAAATACTATTCAAGTACTATTCATGTAACTAATTTTACACTGAAATAACCCATGTAATAAGGCATTGAACTCAGCTTCATTATTAGTGCCTTCCAGAAGTTGTTTAGCATAATTGACTAAAGTTCTTGCTCGCCAATCCCTAATAATACATCTTGCCCCTAAAGCCCCTAGATTGACTCTATCTGATCCATCAATATTTAACTTCACCCATCCTACTAGCAGCTCTCTCCAAACTACTTATAGACAATATTCTTATCTATTTTGACCCTCTGAGCCAAAATAAGTGAAATTATCAAACCACCCCATTGGAGCCTCATACTAGCATCCTATTTTGAAAAAACTACCTCCTTTAACCTAATAGAGTTTATTTTATTCTTAACTATTTCAACAATACTTACTTCAATCTTGTTTTGGAAGGATTTGAGACTCATTTCCTTATCTTGAAATAATATTTTGTTTCATTCTTTCTATTGTTCCTAGATTAGAATTGTGGGAAATATCAACCATAAACAATGATAAGTAGAATGTCTTTTGATATTGGGCTAGTATTGAAACAAAGTCATTATATCATTGGGAAGGGCACTCTTCCATCCTAGCTTCATACATAACCACATCTAGTATTCAAAAGAGAATTGATAGCCAAGAAAAATGTGATCCCTTGTCTCATTTTTGGATATACATAAAGGACATTGAGAAGGACCATGGAAACCCATCTTCCTAAATCTTTTAGCAGTTACAATCCTTTTCTTTAGAGCTACAATAGTGAATAATCCTACTTTAGGAATTCTAAACTTATTCTAGAAATATTGAAGAAAGATGATGCTCCTTATACCTCCTTGTGTCTTTACTATACTTACATATCCTACCTTAATTAAATAAATCCCAGTTTTTGAACCACACCAAACAATGGAGTCATATCCTTGTCTAAAAACCAATGTTCTTTTCTTTAGTTCCTAGTTAAGACTACCCACCTCTTAGGGGTTAAAAATGAATATTGAAAAATCCCTCAATTTATAGCCTACACCTCCTTCTAATCAATTTAGAATTATGTAATATTTAACCTTGGTCACCAAACCCTAGAGAGGGTCTCCATGATATGTGAAATGTTTAGAATATCATCCAACTTTGGATATCCTAGCCAAGAATCAAACTCAAATTTATCTTTGTTACCATCATGAAAATCACATTATATTAAATCTTTGATGAATTATTTACAATTATTTGTGAATTTCCATATCCTTCATCATTTTGGGGTGTTTATGACTGTCAAAATCCCTTCAGAAGAGACATTGCCCAAATATTTCTTATTCAAAATCTAGGCCCATTTATTGTGGGTTCCTTATGCATCCTCCAAATTAGTTTGGCTCATAATAATTTATTTTTAATTACCTTATTTCTCAAGCCAACCCATATTATTTGGATCTCCAAAGCTTATTGCAAGCCAAAAGAGATATCTTATCCTTCTCTATGCCTTGCCAAAAAAAATTCTGCATGAGTTGATCAAGTTTGTTCTATACCCCGTTTGGAAGCACCAAGCAAGACCTAATGTAGATTGGCATGGATGAGATAACCATTTGATCATTTTTAGTCTCTCAACCCATGAGATCCATTTTAATTTCCAAGAAGTAATTTTATCCCATATCTTTTAGATCAAATTATCCCAAAATATTGAGCATCTCATGCCTTTGGTTAGGGGTTCTGCTCATAGGGAAACCCTCCCTGTTATTGGGAACCATCTTATGCTTAGGCCCTTATTTCTTATGGCCAAGTTAAATCACATTTTATCTTGTTAATATTATCCCTTTGACTTGATTAAACTCTATCAAATCCTAAATTTCCATGAACACCTTGTGAATCCCCTTTCCTTAGGTCACTATTTTCTTCTCAAAGAGCCCATAATCGGTTCAAATTTCAAATGCAACTGTGTATGTGACCATTACCCTGCTCCATTTTTACCATATAATGTGTGTTTTATATCTTAATATAATGTGTATTTTTTAATTTTTTTTATATATTTATTGATAAAATCTAAGAAGCGGGTAAAGTCCAAGTTTTGGATCCATTTGATGATGGTTTGTGGGCATTGGGCAGATTCACTCACTATCTATTATACCTGGAGTCAAATTGAAAGGAACAAGAGATGAAAATGTAAATATTTTAAAGATCACAAGTAACATAACCCTTGATTGGCCAAAAGGTATAATGATGAAAGGTACACACCTACTAGATTGGCCAATTGCAAAGTTGATGCCACTCTTTAATTGGATTTATGGACGTATAAGGAGATAATGGAAATCAATAGGAAAATGGAAATTATGGACAGTAAACAGGAGGCAGTTTGGAACAAAATCAATAACATGGAAAAGTAGATGAGGGATATTCCCGTAAAACTCAAAGATTATGAGAACAACCTAAGGGAACTTATAAAGGAAAGTAGAACAAAAATGGAGGAGGTAACCTCTAGCATTTGTGCTGCTCCAGTAAACATTGGAAAAAGAGAAAATGAGGAAATCAAAACTTTGGAGGGGCCTAACAAGAGAACTAGACAAAGCTCAATAAAGAAAGCAATGCAAGAGGGATCTATGCAGGTGACTGTTGCTATCCAAGACACTATTGTGAAAGGTAAGGAAACAGTGAAGATGATATTGGAACTAGAAGAATAGTTCATGGTTCTTATAGTTGGTTTTGCTAGATGGCTATGATATCTGGTCTTGGTACCTATTTTTTTGAACTATTTATATTATGGAGTTTCCAGGTCTCTATAAAACTTGGGGTTTTTCTTGGGTTGTCCGTTTGTTAGCTTCAGGTATTTGTAAACCTAGTTTTTTTACTTCGGTGAAGTAGGTTTTAGGTTCTGCCTGTGCACATTACTGTTATATCTTTCTCTTTTTGTTCAGGGTTTTAGGGTACCTTCAAAACCTGTTTTTACCTTAATCTAAAACATAACCCTTGATTATGAAGACAAAATATATGGATTTGTACATTTGAAATATAAATAAGGGACCTTCACATGGTGGCCTCTAAAATATTTGAAAAAATGAAATAGTTCATGTTTATCATGTATTAGTTGTTAGACAGCTTGGCCCATTGCTTTATATAATCATTTAAATGTGTTTTTTAGGGATATTATTAGTGTTTTTAATCTATTTATGATATCTATAATAAAAAAAGGCATTATAACTCAACTTTCTCAGTCACAACACTAAGAAACACATTTTGTATTAACATATTTTTCAAAGCAAAGACACATATTTCTATTTTATATCTACTATAAGAACACCTTATTTCAATAAAATTTTAGTATTTTACCTTCTTAGTATTTGTTTCATTATGTGCAAATTAATTATTGATTATGTTTTTCTATGTTTTATGTCATATGTTTTTAAGTCTCATCATTATGTGATATGTTTGGAAGCACCTATATCTAATACCCAAATAGTTATTAATTCATCTTGAGTTCAAATTAAGGTAAGCTATATTCCATAATGTGGTAAATATTGATTCATGATAAATATTCATGGATTAATCATATTCATGCTCTATGTATTGAAAACAATAATATTTATGCATTTTATGTGGTCTAGGAATAAAATTAAGGATCATTGCCATACAACATGGGCCATTTAAAAGTCTCAGGGTCACATGGATCCAAGAATATTGTTAGTGTTGTAATTCAAGGTGACAGAATTAGTTTCTAACATAGTTGGATCTAATTTTATTGTGCCTAATATTAAGGTACTCTTATTACTTAATTGGAGGTGACTTAAGCAATTTGTAGCATAATTGGAATTATCTTTCTTGTACTTAATATTATGACTTAATTTCTTTCATACTCTTGTCAGTTATAAATTAAAGAAGTTAATGGAGTCTTAATTGGTATGGTATGTGAAAATTATAAAATAGGATTCTAAAATTTGACATCTCTCTACATTTTTTAGATAGATATATTTAAAGTATCTATACTACTATACTTATGCATCCAATGGAAGCCAAAAAGATACACCCAGCTATAGAATGTATCAAGTAAAATAGTGTAATGCGTGTTTTTAATCAAAATTTGTAATCCATATTTAAGGTTTTATAAATTCTTCTTTCAAGAATTGAGAATGTAAAATTACATTGATTAAATTTTGGCATAGCTAAGTTTCCCCAAAAATTCAACAAATGTGATTAGGACACAATGATGACGAGTGAAATCAATGAATAAAAATGACCAAATATACTACCAAATTGATAAAAATGATGATTAAAATTAATGACTAGATACACTTCCAATAGGCAAGAATCAGTGAATAAAAATGACTAAAACTAGTTAACAATAATCAATGACTAAATATATCAATGAATAGAAACCGACTAAATAAGTGACCAGATTACAATAATCAATGACTAAATATCATACCAAATCAATCAATCAATCAAGAAAACCAATAAATGACTAAAAATGGTTTAGTCATCAATTTGGTCATGTTATAAATGACTAGCAATAAACTACTAATGGTCATGTGATCATGTTTGTTCATTTATATGCAATTTTTAGTAGTTTTTTTAATCATATATTTTTGTTTCTATACTAGTGCTAACAATCCTTTCTAGGCCAAATTCCATATAAAAGTGCCTCACATGTGGCATCACTCTACTTAGTCAAATTCCTATAATGGGAATGAAGATAATTCAAGTCATTTTAAAGTTATTTAAATCCACTTTAGGAAGTTAAGAGGCCAATTTATTCTATTAGGTCACCTGAAAGCATTTAGGTAGGGTTTAAGGCACTCTAACTCTTAAGTATTGTTCATAAAGTTATAAACCTATATGAATGAACTAATGCTTGGAATGCGAAGTAGATAACTCCTTGAATCTTTCCCAAACTCCTTTTACCACCATGTTTCTTCTTGTGTGAGGTCACACAAAGGAAACATGACCTTTTTGGGAAATACAAGCTTGATTATGAACTCAAGAAAGAACATTTGGCAGAATTAGGAGTCAAAATGCTTATCTTCAGTTTTGAACACGTTATCAAGGGTTATTATACCAATTATTACATGTCAATATAATTTTATTTTCTATTTTACCCTTCAAACCTTATAGATCATACATTAAGCCATTGTAAGGGTTTGTGGATATTTCTATGCATTTGACCCTAATGCCCTTCTATTTTCATTTTTATCTTCATCTCAATGAGTTTATATATATATATATATATATATATATATATGTATAGGATATTCCTCTTACATATTACTCACATAATAAAACTATTCAACCCTTAAAACAATTCTATAATATACAAGCTTCTCAAATTTTCATACATAGGCTTGGGTATGACCATTTAGGCCTAGTTAGACCTCTTACCTTTTAGATTGCCTTAATCACCTTGTGAATATCTATGATCTCATGTACAAATTTATAATTAAATGTACATTATTTATTTTCTTTTATAAAGCTTTCCAACCTTTACTTTTATCATACATATGTCCTTTCTGAATTTTGTAGGCATGACTATGTTTTGTTCTTTCTTAAGGTCTAACACTCTTGGAACCTAAAAATATGTCTTCTTGATGTTTCCTCTTTATCCTTGAAGAGTAAAAAACTCTTAATTATATTTTATTTAAGACTTCTCACACTTTATATTATTCCTAAAGACTTCTTCCTAAATCACAAGTATGCATCCTTCACATTTTGATTAGACAGGCCTGTAGGTTTACATTGGGTTTCTTGATGTATGTGTGAATATTTACTTATTTTTTATCACCCTAGGCACATTTTTGGTTCTTAAAATATATTTGGTATTTTTAAATTTTTTTAAGACCCTTATATAGACTTATTGACTTAAAAACTCATCACCAACATGCCCATATTGTGTACAAACAAGCCTTCAGGTAGCCAATTAGGCTTAAATCCCTCCTCTTTCTTTCTTTAGTTCATTTTGACCCTTTATGATCATTTATAGGAATTTAATTAGATTTATTTATTTTTTATATCACTTT
Source organism: Torreya grandis (assembly GCA_037957365.1). Classification (NCBI taxonomy): domain Eukaryota; kingdom Viridiplantae; phylum Streptophyta; class Pinopsida; order Cupressales; family Taxaceae; genus Torreya; species Torreya grandis. Next base: position 301,940 of record JARHVA010006423.1, read on the forward strand.
ATATCTCTTCAATTTACTTGGTATATTAACTTGAATATCTTACAATCCTTGATAGGTTTTACATAGTCCATTTGATAGGCAATATTCTTCCCTATGAATGATTTCCTATAAATTTCACCATTTTATTATTCAATAAAACTTAAAATTAATATATTATCTCAATTTAATAGACATAACATGTATATTTCATCATGGTTATGATATACCAATCCCATATTGGTTTCTTCAAGCTAGAAACAAGGTCAACACTACCCTCTCTAGTCTTCAATAGGTCTTGAATATTGTTATGTCAAAAAGGTTGATATGTTTTTAACTATTATAAAATAAGGAGTATTCATAATTAATATAAATTTAATCTAACATCTTCACCCTTTTTTGACTCTCACCACTTAGGTTTCAAGTACATTCCTACTACTTTTAGTTGACCTTACTGACCATACCCTTTGACTCTCAAGTTGGTCTCTTTATTTAGATAATGGAGGTAAGCTAATGGAATATAGAAAAATGAATGATAAACTTGGAGAACACCATATGAAATATTCCAAATATCTTGAAAACCCTTATTCAATTTCATGACCTAAAGAAGTTTTATCTTTAAGTTATAACTATGTAACAATCCCCTTGTCATGCATGACTTGGACTCTAAATTCACTATTTTGGCATGTTTAATGTCTATATATGATCTGAGGGGTTTAATAAGAGTAGTGATGGGTTGATATAGGTTTTTTGAGGAATAATGTAGGAAATAAAATACCTAAACCAATTTAAAACTATTTGTAGTCTTAAATGTAACTTACAAATAAAGAAGGAAGAATCATTTTTCTTGATAAATACCCTTTGTTGAGATGATGTACTTGATTAATTTGATGTCATAGAGGTATTTTTCACCCAAAAATTAGAAAAATATGATTTTTATTCCTCCATTGAGCTCATAGATAGAATTAAAAAAAAATCTAAACATGCAAAGGATGAAGAAGGCATTTTGAGCTCCATATAATATTAACAAATTTTCATAGAGTTAATGGGATTGACTAGGAAACCAATGAAACAAAAATAATTTCATAAGGACACCATTATTTTACCAAAATATTATCTCCCAAATCCCTCTTTCTCCTCTTTGTATGAAGTGAAAACCTATGTGCCTTCTGAGGTTGCTAAGGATATCAATAGGGAAAAAGAGTAGGTTTTTGCTTTATTTGGACCTAAAAATCACTTAAATTCATTTATTTTGATTTTTTGAGGATGAATTAATCCATGGGATTGTTTGGTGTAGACACTTAAAACTAGCCACAACTAGACTCTGATCGGACTTTAGATTGATTCTTACCAACCATTACAAATTAAGCCTAGGAATCACTAAATGTCCTAGATTTGATTATGCATCATTCATCAAAGCTCATAATCATGTTAAGACATACCTAATTGAGGTATTATATGGTATTAAATAATAACCTCTCATTAATTCATCCCTAATCACCTTTCAATATCACAACTGTAAATTTGGCCTATAGACCTATTAAGTGGGGCACTTTCACACTTAAATCAAATCCTAAAAGAGATAAAAGGATAATCAAAATAAATTAGAAAAATAAACAAGATTAAATTCCTAGTTGAATTATCCATTTAAAATTAATGAATATTTAAAAAATGAAATCCAAAAATTCAAAATATCCTAGCCTTTCATTAATGCCTTTATCTAAGAAGTTTAATCTTCAAGCTCTTTTAAAATATCCTAAAACATCTAATTTTGAGAGCCATGCCCAGTAATTGAAAATCATAATTAATTGATAAATATTAACTCTATTGGGGTTATATTTGATTCACCTAGGTTTATTTTCAACCCATTTCAAGCCTTAACTCAAGATTGACTCTCTTTGGGTGAGAGTTAATTCCTAAGGCTATAAGTACAAGGCCATACCTCTTCACTCCTGAGCTTGGATATTGTATAGTAATTATGCAATATTTGATCCATGAGACTCATACCAATAGTGTCATAATGCCAAAATCTTAAGCCAAGTAAAAATCACAATCCAAGGTGACAAGGAGAGAATGAGCCAAGCAATCTCTATTGCCAAAGACTTCTTGATGCATAAGTTGAGCAAGCCACTCAAGAAAACCATTTGTAGCTCCCAAAGGAGGTAAAAGAGTTTTTGTATTTTATATTTTTGTTGTGATTTCATTTAGTTTTTGTTACTAAGCTCTCCCTAGTATCTAGGCTAGGAGTGTATGTTTTAGTTTATTTTATTTGAGTTTTATGGCTTGAACTAACACTATACTAACCTCCCTTCTTAGATTCCTATTATCACATTTGGAAGTTAACTTCACTCTAAAAACTTATAACTACCCTTTGAAAAACCTTTCTTTTTCCATGAGAATTGGTATATTCTACTCAAAATTCTAATTGAACTGATGTAACTAGTGTTCATAGATCTTCCACATGCTTGTACATATTGGTAGTGATGTACCCAAAAATTCCTTTTATTATGTACCTACCATTTCCTTAAATATTCCTTCTTGAAATGTCAAAAATTGAATCAAGAAAATTTTCAAAAGGTTATAAGGATAGAAAATAGTATTTAACATTGTTTGTGAATTTGTAAAAACCAAATAGGGCATTAAATGAATTTATCATGGGTTATATGACTCAAAAAGGTCATCTAAACCCTTATCACCATTGAACAACTTGAAACATGTCATCAAGTGACTAGACAAACACAAGACCAAAATGAACAATTACCTTAATCTTGTCAAAATAGCCTTAAAATTTGCTACAATTTATTATAAAAGTTCATTTGAGACTTCATTTGGAAGGGAAATGTTTCACCTATTCAAGTTTTGAATTAGTCTCACTTATGGTAGCCAATTTTTGCTAACAGTACCTATAGGGTTTGATGTTGAGTAGTGTACTTCTTGTAATGATCCTGATGGAATGATCATGTACATGACTTAAAGGAAGTCCTTTTAGCATGTCACCAAAAATAAAAGAATGGTCATCCATCACCATTTGCATATATGGATGTGTAGACTCTTTGGTTGGTTTAACTTCTATGGAAAATAAGTGTGCCACAAATCCTTCCACACCTTTTTTGAGAATCTTCATCATCTTGTAGGAACTAATTAGTTATGGAGATTTATCCCATAACCAATGTGATTTTAAGGTCCAATATTTTGAATAGAACCTCATGAATAGTTATTATAAATTCATCTTAATAGTGCCAACTCCCAAAATAATTTCATCTCCTCCCATTAAAATAAAAAAACACATGGTAATCTTCCAAGTAGTCTCCCATAGCAAGCTTAACAATATGGAATTTTATAGAATAGTTGACTATACCACCATATATAATCATGACCTAAAAATATGGATTTGGGTAGATTAAATTGTTCAATTGAGTAGCAAACATACTAATGATGAAGTTATATGCACTTCTAGAGTTATTTATCATAATCACCTTATGTTTCTTCATGAAACCCACCATCCTAAGAGATTGAGGATTAATAATGCCTAACTATGCATGACATGAAATAGTAGGTTGAGAATATTTAGATTCATCCTCAAGTTATTCTAGACCTACCTCTGAAGCCTCATCATCTATTTCCTCCTCATTGGCACCTTCAATGTAAAAAAACCTTTTTTCAGCAAATCAATGTCCTTTACTCCGTTTATATCACATCCAAAACACAAATCTTTTAAATTTTTTTCTTCAACTTGTTGAGTCATCAATTTGGTAGGTTTCATAAATGATAGTGCTAGGAAGGTACATTCATACACATTAATAAAATCTATTCATCTGATCATCTCTTTTTCCTTAACCATGTGTGCCCTTAGTATGGATTTAGATACATTACTTAGATGAAATAGGTGAACCTCTAGTTTCATGCCATATTTGAGTCCACTCAAACATAGGTCATTCAGATTTTCCTTAGTGATGTCTACCACATGTAAAGAGAGATTCTAAATTGATGAAATTAATCCTTTATACTCTCAAACTATCACAACTTAGCTAGTTAACTAAAGAAGGTTTAAGAGACATTATTATGATAATTGATTAAAAAATCCTCATAAAATATTTACCATGAAATTGGAACACCCTTATTTTTATTTTGATCACATGACCAATGATACCAAATGAATGGCTCAGGTTCTAGATAAAGAGATATCATGAACACTTTTTGAGAACATGTAATCTGATGTAGATCAAATAATTTTCTAATTTGAGTGATCTACATGAGTGGATAAATAACATAAAACTTGTGTAGGTCCAATTTTGACAACATCATGTTGGGGATAGAATTGATGCTAAGATTGTTTGGAGGAGGAGAACCAAACTAAAGTGGTGCAAGGTTATTTTTAAGTGGTCGAGCTAACAAATTGGCTAATTACCTATTTATTTTTTTACATTTAATCTAGAATGACATTAAAGTCTCTTGTCAACCCCATGATTCCCCTTTCAACCATATGAAATATTATTTTCTCACCATGCCCTAAAACTCTAACTTAAGTTGTTGAACTACCTCTAAAATACATAAATTAGAAGTTTCTGACTCCATATCATCCATGTGATAATTATTTATAGTTTATTTACCTTTCCCAAGACTTTTAATGTTTGTAATCACCATGAATAAAACCTAAGGGGGTTTTAGTATTAAAAAAGAAGTACCAATGGAATACACCATTACGATTGTTTCATTAAGATGAATCCAACAACTACTACTATGTACAAGGGTGAAAACATTCATCCCAAAAAAGTGTACCAATAGAATATACCATTAAAATCATATCAAAAAGATGAATCTAATGATTATGAATTCACAAAAGATAAAATATATTCAATTTTTTTTACTTTTTATAAAAAACTTCATGGACAAAACTTTATTGATGAAAAAATTAATTCACTTCGAATCACAATTTATGTTTTTTGACCTTCTAGTGCTCAAGTCATCAAATCCAAAAGAAATTCATCACAAAACTTTTCCAAATTGAAGATATGATACAAATTCTAAAGAAATTACATAGATGAATCAAAATAGTATAATTATAAATAAAAAAATTAAGAACATAATAAGGAAATAGATGATAATAATTGACAAAAAATAAGAGTACTTGAATATTATGACTGGGTCATTTTGAGAGGGAAACTTAAATAATAATGAAATAGCAATATAATTCACAATATGATGATAAAATACTAATCACTACCTCTAATCTGAACAATATTTTAGGTGACAATTCAGGGGATGGTTCTACCCCAATTAGTGGTAGAACTTCTAGGAGCCATAAATTTTGCACCATAGCTCTGTTTGAATCCCCATTTGAACCATTAGAAAGATAAGAATCAAAGAAACACCGTGATATGAAATTAAGCTCCACTAAGTGATTTTTGACTACTAAAAACCAAATGGAAGTGCCCTAAATTTAAATTTTAGTAGTACAATCTAAAAATAATAATTTCTCAAATTTTGTATTATTTTAAATCATAGAAGTCAAACCACTTAATCTCCCTTGAGATTTGTGACCTTACACATCTTCATCCTACCTTTAAAATGTGTATAAATGAAGACGTAATCCAAAAGAGAAATTAGACATCTCTTCTCAGAGATAGGCATATGTTTGGTTTTATATATTTGATAAATAAAACATCTCTTCTCAGAGATAACATTATTAAAATTGTGTGGTTCTTATTTTTTGAATTATATTTCAACCAAAGCTTCTAAGTTTTGGATTAGTGGTATCAGATCAATTTATCTTGAGAGTGTATGATCATGAGGATAAGGTTAGGCTATAAGAAGCTTGGGTGGACAACAGAGCTTCCAAACTATCCACCTATTCACTCTAAATGACCTCAAATGGAAAACAACACTGAGAAATCTAATCCTTTCAATCAAATGGTGAATGAAGCCATCTAATAGCAGAAATCATAAATTCCACAAAAATTCACTTAAATTCTCAAACAAATCTTGATGGGAAATTATAGCTCCTCATTTTCACCCCCACATCCTTTCATCACCCCAACACCCTTCAAGATTTAGGTGAATTTTGATATCCCTACATTTGAAGGCAAAATCAATGTTGATGTAGTAGAATTTTTTTTGGATCAATTATTTTCTTATTTTTTTATAAATAAATTCATTGTTTTACTCTTTTGAAAGCATCATTGCCTATCAATAATTGGTGGGAAGTATACAAGAAGAGATTCAGTAGAGATGATATTGGCCTTGAGATGGAACCTACTTGGGATGATTTCATAAAAGTTATAAAGGAAGAATACTACCCCATTGGAGCATATGATGATCTATATATATAGTGGAAACAACTTCACCAAAGTAAGGAATAGTTAATTCAAGATTACACTGACATTTTTCATTCTATATATATGAGATTCGGCATCTAGGAAAGTGATAAACACAAGGTTCTCAAATATCATGCTATACTAAAATGGTAAATATGGGGGGATATGGAACTCTTCAATCTAGAAACCCTCATTGAGGTGTACAAGTTCATAGTGAAGATTGAGTAGAAGCATGGAAGAATGAATACAAAGAGTTAGCCTAAAAAATGGAAAAGTGAAAAAGAAGGTCAAACATGAGGCCAAAATTGGAAGAAAAAGGAAGGAAAGTTTGGGAAATAGTATGATTACCACAAATATGTAACACACTCCAAAGAAGAATGTCAAGCTATCAAGTCTATAATTTCTAAGTCATAATCCTAAAAATCTAATTCTCTACCTCATACACACCCTATAGTTAAAGAGGATGAAGAAGAGATTGTAGATACTGAGCTTGATGCCATTATTTCTTCATCATGGACCCATGAGGAGAGGCTAGATGACAAGGAAAGGTTGTTTCACTGTAAGTTATGGTTGAAAGGTAAGCCTCTACATTTCATTATTGATAGTGGGAGTGAAAAGAATTTAATCTCTAATAATGTTTTAAAAATCTTACATTTCTCCATGAAGTGTCACCCAAATCCATATAGTATTATATGGTTGAGTCCAGGTAAAAACCTCTAAGTCACCCACCAATGTCTTCTCTCATATGCAATAAAACCTTTCCAAGATGAGGTCTTGTGTGTTGTGGTAAAAATGGATGTTTGAGATGTACTCTTTGGTAAACTATTCATATATTATTGATATGTCATCTATGAATCAAGAACTCGAAGGATCACTCTCACTCTTAGAACATGGTGTTATAGGGTACTAGAGGTACTACCTTCTACATCTATCTCCCTGATTAGTGCCAATAACTTCATTCTCATGGTGGTCAAGCCACATGAATCCAAAAGGGTTGATGTTGTATACCTGACTACACAAATAACAAAAAATAGAATCAAATAGATACATAGATGAATAATTTTATGGCCTTCCATCTAAAGACTAATGGTCAAATAGAAATGGTGAACGATCAGGCCCTGCATAGCTCTGCAAAGCACAACTCCACAAAGCACAATCCATTCCAAGTATGCATCAAGGATCAAATCAAAATAAAATTTCTACACTTGATGAAAAATATTGATGAAATGAGGACAATTAGTTATCAAGGATGGAGGAATGATATGAGAAATATTTTAGGTGACAATTCGGGCAATGGTTCTACCCCAATTGGTGGTAGAACTTCTGAGAGCCATAACTTTTTCACCATAGCTCTTTTTGACTCCCTATTTGAACCATTGGAAAGATAAGAATGAGGGGAAAATTGTGAGATGGAAATAAGCTCCAATTATTTGGTTTTTACTAATAAAAACTAAATGAAAGTGCCAAATTTTTTAATTTTAGTAGTGCAGTCTAAAAATAGTAAGTTTTTAAAAATAGTAATTCCTCAAATTATGTATTATTGTAAATCATAGAAGTTGAAGCACTTAATCTCCCTTAAGTTTTGTGACCTTCCACATCCTCCTCCTAACTTAAAATTTTTTATAAATTAATCTTTAATCCAAAATATAAATCAAACATCTCTTCTCAGAGATAGCATTATTACAATTGTATTATTATTATTTATTGAATTATATTTCAATCAAAGCTTCTGAGTTTTGGATCAACCTCTTATATATAATATAATTATACA